>CM071945.1:1327500-1470000 GCA_036784905.1 Acrossocheilus fasciatus
ATCTATCCATCCATCCGTCTATCTATCTATCTATCCATCTATCTATCTACCTATCCATCCGTCTATCTGTCTGTGTCTATCTATCTATCCACTTATCCATCCGTCTATCTATCCGTCTATCTATCTGTCTGTCTATCTATCTATCTATCTATCTATCTATCTATCTATCTATCTATCTATCTATCTATCTATCTATCTTTTTTTTGTCCAATCTAAGTAATTATAATGGAATTATTTATTAATTAAAAACTATTTTTTTTAAAACTCATAAATAAATAATAAAAAATAAAAATGTTTTTGTTTTTTACAGCACTATTTATGTGAGGTCAGTCTTAGAATTTTTATTCAAATTAGACATTGAATATTTTATATATAATATTGTACACCGTAAAAATTTTTCCTATTTGAATAAAAATTACTGCAGACAAACTTCATTAGATACTATTTTAGTAAAATAGTGCCATAAAAAATGGAGAAAAGGATAAATGAAAATAGTACTGTATTTTGTTTTATTTTAGCACCATGCCAGCATTCAAAGATCTATCTATCTATCAAATTTCAAGGTTTTTAATTTTTTTTCCAAAACATTCACAATTTCTTAACAATCTTAACAACTGTTGTTTTTCTATGTAAAAAGTTAAATTCATTTTGATTTTAATTCCTTGCCTTCAAATCTGAATTGATATTTCTGCATCCCGTTGCCACAATTCATATCCAGTTCAAATCAGGAACTAAACTGGAATATAAAAGTCATTCCCAATTCCATTCTGAGCATCCCTGCTCTGTAAATACTGTTCATTAAACTACCGGTCATGAAATATCAGCCCATGATTTCACTCCGGCAGTGTTTCTCATGAGCAGGAGGGCAGATTTCTGCCAATCTGAGGGTTCGCAGTAAAGGTGGAAAGTGTTTCCACATGGACTCATTTGGATTTTCATTGCAAACCCAGGAAACAATTTACAATGCTGTTGTAGTCATTGTGTTCTCTTGATCTTTTTTTTATTTTGTAATTGAATGCAAATGCATTGGTGGAGCGGGAAATCCCTGATGGAGGGAGAGAACCAACAGGAATCAGAAGTGCGGCCAATATCATTAAATTCATGGAACATTGTGGCGCTTTCCTGCATTTGAATGAGGCTTTGAGTGTTTTATTAGTGTTCACCGAGATCCGCTGAAGTCCATGAAATGTGCACCATATGTGTGAGGATTCAGCCAATAGATGAGTCTCTGCCTGATCTCAAGGCTTGATCACATTGAAGTGTTAGGAATAAAGGAATAAAACTTTAAGGTATTGAATTGAGCTCACTGAGGTCTTCTAGTCGTATTCAGGTCATGTGAATCAGCAGTGTGATTTAACGGAGGATTTAGAGCATCTTCTGCAAGGTCACAAACTATCGACCTCTACGCCAGATCTGAGCGTTAATCACACAAGAATTATGTCCAGATTTCAGACGGCTTGTAAACTCCTGAGATTCATATTTCTGTTGTGGAGATGCAGGAGAAGGCGAGAACAGATGAGATGGTTTCTGTGTCATTTTTCTTCATCTCTTAAAGGAGTAGATCAGCCGATCGCGGAGATTCTGTCATCATTTACTCGCTCGTGTTGCTGAAAACCTGTATGACTTTCTTTGTGTCTGTCTTCAGGAGAATATACAGTAAGCTGCATAGAGAAACTGTAATCTGAACGCACTATTCATTGAACAGTTCACCCCTCCATCACGTACTGCATCTCACTGATTTTAATTAAAAAATTAAATTAAAACAAAATAATTCATAATAAACATTTAGAGTTTGGCTTTACAAATGTTGTTTTTCTAGGTGAAAATTGCAGTTATATGATTTTCTTCTTGATTCTACTAAAAATCTGCATCCTACATACAGTAAGTGACTGTCAGCTGCATACAGTAACTGTAAATTAAATCACTATTTATTGAACAATTTACCCACAGCAGAGAGTGTTATTTATTTTAATTAAAAATAAATTATTTTAATTATAAATAAAATAATTAATATAAAATATTAATTACCTAAAATCTTTGAATTTTAATATTTATTTATTTTTATTTTTATTTTTTTTATTGATATTTTAGGTGTTTATATGAATATATATATATATATATATATGACACAATTATCAAATTAAATTAAATAATTAAATAAAAAATATATAAAAAATTAATTACCTAAAATTATATTAATTCTTTGAATGATATGAATTAACAAAAATAAAAAGTAATTAATATAAAATATTAATTACCTAAAATTGTTGTGTGTATGTATTTATTTTAGGTATTTTCATATTAGGATATATAAAATGAATTAATTGAAAAAAAAATAAATACTGTAAAATAATATTTTTTATTTAACTTTAAATTGCATATACATGGTCACCATTCACTCTCATTGTGTAAAAAAGCAACCAATCCATAATTTGGGTTTAGGAGAAGAGTGCATTATTCAATACATCTCCTTCTATAAAGAAATAAAGTCATATAAGTTTTAAAATTACATGAGGATGATTAAATGATGAAAGAATTGTCCCTTTTGGTTGCTTTTCTTTTAAGTGTGTCTGAACTGAATCATGTCGTTTGTTACAAACGACTTTCATTATAGTCAATGTTCATATAAGATGCATTTCCCAGCGCTTTATTCATGTACTAAGAAATATTCAGTTGTAGATGAGGTAACTAATGCAGTTCACAAGTGTGTTTGATGAATAACGTCACAGTATTTGTTCAGTTTAAGTGCATAGATTTCTTCAGTTCTGCTGCATGAATTAAACACTAAAATATTTACCTTAGCAAAAGTCATCGGGCGTTTTGTGGTTTGTGTAATGGTGTGTAAAGCACCTACATGTTGCTGATTTATGTGTTAACGGGCTTTCGCAGCCTGACGCTCTTGTTTTGGCTGCCAGGAATAGAAAGCTCAGCAAATGTTTGCACGGATGCGGAACCGCAGCGCCGCGTTTGTGTTGCTCTTACCTACAATGACTGATGCAACACGGAAAGAGCTCCAGTATAAACACTTCCCATGATGCTCTGGGGTCCCAAACTTCAAGAAAGCAGACTTTTAAAGTGTTTTTGATGTTAAAGCTCGTGCATCACTGTTCACCTTCGCCGCTTTACGAGTCCTTCCTAATGAGTTTTACTGCCTCTCTGTGTGTGTTTATCTCTACATTAGCACCATCCCTCCTTCATCTGCCCATAAACACGCGCTCTTCCTCTCCTCGGCACTAATTGCTCTTAATATTTGAAAGGATAGACTGTTTTTATTGTTTTAAGAGCTTCATCTTGCGGTGAAGTTCCTCCAGAAGCTCGTCAGCTGCTTTTAAGGGATTGTAAGTGATGTGCTTCCTCTCTCTTTATGTACTCTGCTGATAAATACTGGCTGAAAGGAAAGTTTAAGCCGCTGTAAATGCAGTTTAATTTCTCATTCTAGACTCTGTTTAATCAAAGCTGCTCGTATTAATTGTCCTGATGTATAGAAACATGATTTGAGCTCATCTGGAATAAACATGCTGGATATAAACAGCACAGACAGACGGACAATGTTTTCTTTCACAGGGTAAAAGTCTTACATGAAATGTTTAATTTATTAAATAGCAATAATTTTATTAGTCTGTCTTAGAATTTTTAGAGACATTAAACATTTCATATAAAGTTTTGCCTCTTAAAAAAGTTTTTGTTGAATTTGAATGAAAACTTCATTATATACTATTTCTAGGGTAAAATAGTGTAAAAAAAAAAAAAAAAAAAAATTATGTATTTTTTTGTTTATTTTAGCACCATTCCAGCATTTAAAGCTGTTTTCATGGCAAAAAAAAAAATAATGTAAATGGGTTAAAAAAAAAAAAAAACTTTTGTAAAAATAAAAATTCTGGAAGTCAGACTACATTTGTTTGTTTTATCATCATTCTAGCGTTTAAAGCTATTTTCATGGGGGAAAAAACTTGAAGTGAAATATTTCATTTGTTTTTTGTTTTTAGTCTTAATATTTATTCAAATGAGACATTAATTAAAAAAATATATATTTTTTTTAATTATTATTATAAAGCAGAAGAAAGTTATAAAAAAAGTGTTATTTTTTACAGCACTGTTTATATAAGCTAGTATCAGAATTTTATTCAAATGAGACATTTGATGAGACAACATTTTATAGAATTTTTTTTACTCCATTAAAAAAAGTGTATTTTTAGGGTGTTGATACAGAAATGAAATTATAGAGAAAAAGAGAAATACAAATAGTTCTTTATTTTAGCTCCATGCCAGCTCTTTTGAGTGCAGAACAGCAGATAAACACATCCACAGTTTTAGTGATTGATTGATTGATGTGTGTGGCTGGTCGCAGCAGTGCTGTGTCTGGCGGTGGGATGAAGAGGTCAGACACGAGACGTTTCATGACCACATGTTGTTTTCCTTCCGCTCTGAGCAAGTTCATTTTTCATGGCAAACGGGATCATAAGTGACAGTTTATGCAGCAGGTCGGCGTGTAGCAGATCCAGAAGGTCTTCCTCAAATTAGCCGTGACCTTCTCAACACTGCGCTGCCATCCGTCGAATCCAGCATCTCCTGCTCCTCCGTTTCATTAACCTTCTCCTTCCATCATTCGTCTCTGCGTGCTTGTGTTTCCCTTCTGCTCTACTTTCTGTTTTAATATTGCTGTGATCTGATTTGGATGGAGAACCATGTTCTTTTTTTAAATATCACAAACCGGATGAATTCCTCTTTCGTGCGCCAAATCCCGCTGATATATTTTATTTGTTTTTTTTCATAAAGACACACATCCCGCGTGAGAAACAGAGCTGACGTTATGATTAAAGCCTGTCATTTTCTGGAGCGTTCATGTTTCTGATGTTTGCTGATGTTTGCAGCTCATGTTCATCCAGTGTAGATCTCGCTGTCAGTTCCGGTTAGGTTTGCAGAGCGTTTTAAACGAAAGCTTGATGGAGAAGTTGTGAGTTAATCAGAAAGTTTGATTAATTGCTTAATAAAACTAGTGTTTTTTTTTGTTCCTCAAGAAAATCTCAGTGGCTCTTGTCTGCTGCTTTCTGAGTGTTTTGGCATGTTGCTATGTGGTTGCCAAGATGTTCTACAAGCTGTGTGGTTGCTAGGGAGTTGCGATGGTTGCAATGAGGTTCAGATTGTATTTTGTTGCATTGCTGTATGGTTTATACCTATACTCTATTTTAATGTTGCTCTGAAGTTGCTAGGGTGTTTGTGAAGGGTTTTGAGTGTATATTAGTGTTACTAGGAGGTTGCTAGGGTGTTTTGGGTGGTTGTTAAGGGGTTAAGACTATTTTAATGTTGCTCTGAAGTTGCTAGGGTGTTTGTGAAGGGGTTTTGAGTGTATATTAGTGTTACTAGGAGGTTGCTAAGGTGTTTTGGGTGGTTGTTAAGGGGTTAAGACTATTTTAATGTTGCTCTGAAGTTGCTAGGGTGTTTGTGAAGGGGTTTTGAGTGTATATTAGTGTTACTAGGAGGTTGCTAAGGTGTTTTGGGTGGTTGTTAAGGGGTTAAGACTATTTTAATGTTGCTCTGAAGTTGCTAGGGTGTTTGTGAAGGGGTTTTGAGTGTATATTAGTGTTACTAGGAGGTTGCTAGGGTGTTTTGGGTGGTTGTTAAGGGGTTAAGACTATTTTAATGTTGCTCTGAAGTTGCTAGGGTGTTTGTGAAGGGGTTTTGAGTGTATATTAGTGTTACTAGGAGGTTGCTAAGGTGTTTTGGGTGGTTGTTAAGGGGTTAAGACTATTTTAATGTTGCTCTGAAGTTGCTAGGGTGTTTGTGAAGGGGTTTTGAGTGTATATTAGTGTTACTAGGAAGTTGCTAGGGTGTTTTGGGTGGTTGTTAAGGGGTTAAGACTATTTTAATGTTGCTCTGAAGTTGCTAGGGTGTTTGTGAAGGGGTTTTGAGTGTATATTAGTGTTACTAGGAGGTTGCTAAGGTGTTTTGGGTGGTTGTTAAGGGGTTAAGACTTTTAATGTTGCTCTGAAGTTGCTAGGGTGTTTGTGAAGGGGTTTTGAGTGTATATTAGTGTTACTAGGAGGTTGCTAAGGTGTTTTGGGTGTTGTTAAGAGGTTCTGAGTGTGTTTTAGTTTTGCTAGGAGGTTGCTAGGGTGTTTTGGGGGGTTGTTAAGGGGTTTCGAGTGTATATTAGTGTTGCTAGGAGGTTGCTTAGTTATTTGGGTGGTTGTGAAGGAGTTCTGGCTATTTTAGTGTTGCTCTGAGGTTGCTAGGGTGTTTGGGGGGGGGTTGTTCAGGGATTCTGAGTGTATATTAGTGTTGCTAGGAGGTTGCTTAGGTGTTTGGGTGGTTGTGAAGGGGTTTTGGTCATATTTTAGTGTTGCTAGGTGATTGCTTTTTTTTCTGGGGGTGGGGTAGTTAAGGGGTTTTGAGTGTGTATTAGTGTGCTAGGGCGTTTTGGGTGGTTGTTGAGCAACTTTCAGTGTAGGGTGATTTGGGGGGGGGGGGGGGGGGTTATTAACCCTATGGTGTCTGAGGTTGTTTTGGGGCCTTGGAGATGTTTTGACATGCCCTGACATTTGTGCTTTTTTCAGTATCTTAAAAACACAGTAAGGGTTGTGAGTGTCTGTTAGTGTGTTGCTATGTGATTGCAAAGGTATTCGAGTGGTTTCCGGGTGTTTTCTTACATGTATGTATGTATGTTGAATTGTCTTTAGTTTGTATATCAATATGAACGTCCCTCATTAATATGCTGTACTGTATTCAGATTGTTTCAGTCTCATGATCTGTTGTTGTGCCGGTGGTGTTTGATTGGGTCAGTGTCCCTCACAAGGGGGCAGGCTTGCTCTCTACCTCCCTCCTTCTCTCGGTTTCTTTCTCTATCTCTTCTTTTCTATCAGGGTGTGGCTGTCGCTGGTCTTCAGTGGTAATATATGTTCTTTTGTCTTTGTTAGTGGATAAATGCAACCCTTTAATAGCCTTTAGATTGCAGGAGGAAAACAAGATCAGGACGCCAAGATATGATGAAGATGAAAAAACTAATAGTATTTGGATCTGTGGATGTTTTTATGGTTTCTTCGAAAAAATCATATTTTATCAAAGAACTGTGTATTGAACCACCTTAGACATTAATGGACACAGCAGAGATTAACGCTCAACAACCGTGAGTTTTCTGTGAGAAATGGTTAAACTATCTGTGCTTACAGCCGTGCAAAAGCACCAGTGGTTATTTATCATTACTAACCATATGTCATCATAACCCATTAGAATGAAGGATGATATGGAATGTGTGGATTGGCTGATAGATCAATGAAAACAAACATTTCAACAATAAAATTATCTTTTATTTTTGCATAGGCACAATAAACAGTGAAATCTGTCAGATAATGTTAGTTTAGCGTTAAAATGTTCAAATATCCTGGCAGTGACTTACAAATACACTGTCATAAAGCATGACAGGACTTCATTAGTTGATCTGATCGGATCTGTGATCTATGTGAGTTATCAACAAGCTGGAAGTTTGACGGTTTGAAGGCCATGCAGACAAACAGCCAATTGGTAGATTGTTGTGTGGTTGCTAGGGCGTTGCTATTTGGTTGCCAGGGTATTCTGGGGTGTTGCTAGGGTATTCTGTGTAATTGTAAGGGCATTTCTAAAATATTGAGAGGGTGTACTGGGTGGTTGTTAGGGTATTGCTGTTTGGTTGCTAGGGTATTCTGTGTGATTGTAAGGGCATTTCTACACTGTTAAAAGTGGTAAGTTGACTTAACTTAATAAAGGGTGTACTGGATGATTGCTAGGGTGTTGCTATTTGGTTACTAGGGTATTTTGGAGTGTTGGTAGGTGGTTGCTATGTGGTTGTATTGCAGGCTAGATACTGAGGTGTTCTGTGTTGTTAGAGGGTTGCTATGCAGTTGCTATGTGGTTACCAAGGTCTTCAGCATAGTTACTAGGAGGTTGCTATGTTGTTTTGGGTAGTTTCAACGTTCCTAGATAATTACTGGGGTGTTGTACTGTTGTTGTTAGAAGGTTGCTATGTGGTTGCTGTATGGTTGCTAGGGTGTTCTGGGTGGTTGCTATGACATTGCAAGAGAGTTATGGGGTGTTCTGTGTTGTTCGAAGGTTGCTATGTAGTTGCTAGGTGGTTGCTAAGGTCTTCAGCATAGTTACTAGGAGGTTGCTATGGTGTTTTGGGTGGTTTCAACATTCCTAGATAATTACTAGGGCTGGGACAATAAAACATTGCAGAATCGATTCCTGGATCGATTTTCAGAATGCATCTCGATTCCTATCGAATAGATTCTGAGCTTAGATTTTAACAGCAGATGGCACTGCATGCCTTAGAAACAGCTGTACTCTGCTTGTTTCCAAAACCTTACACACACTTGAACCTAAAATAATCATTCATAAATTCAAAAAGGTTGAAGCAATTTACAAGGGTGTTCACAGTGGGCTGTGTTTACGTTAATCTCGCATCATAAAAGCATTCTGAGCTGAGGTGAAATTACATGACTCGGCCGAACGCACAAGCGCACTTCTTCATGAGCATTTGAGTGTGCAGACAAAAACTATAGTATAGCACCATCTGCTGTTAAAATCTAAGCTCAGAATCGATTCCAGAGGAATCGCGCTGCATTCGGAAAATATCAGAATTGATCCATGAATCGATTCTGCAACAATTTATCGTCCCAGCCCTAATAATTACTGGGGTGTTGTGCTGTTGTTGTTAGAAGGTTGCTATGTGGTTGCTGTATGGTTGCTAGGGTGTTCAGCATGGTTGCTATGGTGTTATGGGTGTTTGCTATAACATTGCCAGAGAGTTATGGGGTGTTCTGTGTTGTTTGAAGGTTTCTATGTGGTTGCTGGGTGGTTGCTATGTGGTTGCTAAGGTCTTCAGCATAGTTACTAGGAGGTTGCTGTTGTGCTTTGGGTGGTCGCCACACTCCAAGATAGTTATTGGGGTGTTGTGCTGTTGTTGTTAGAAGGTTGCTGTGTAGTTGCTATGTGGTTGCTAGGGTGTTCGGCATGGTTGCTAGGAGGTTGCTAAGGTGTTGTTGGTGGTTGCTATGCTGCAGATAGATGGATATATTGTAGCAGGTCTCTGCTCTCTCTCAGAATGGACTCCATTAACGTAATGAGTTGTAAATTTATGGTGACTGTGCTGGAGTGCAGTAACCCAGCGCACATCAGGACAGTCGGCGTAAATCAATGACTGTTTCCTGTGGAGCTTTTAGCACTGACCGTCACCGCCGTTGATCCCTGATCAGATCCCTGCAGGACGAGACTCAAACCGAAAGAGACGGAGACATACAGCAGAGCGTCATATGCAGCTTAAAGTGTGTGTGTGTGTGTGTGTGTGTGTGTGTGTGTGTGTGTGTGTGTTCATTAATTGACTACAGAGGCTTTAGTTACTCAGATTAGCTCTGGGACGGCAGTGCAAGTGCATTTATCTCTCTCTCTCTCACACACACACACACACACACACACACACACACAAACAATGAAAACCACATGAAAATGTGTTCCTTTCACTTTCAGAATCACCAGATTTATTTTAGCATGAAAGGAATGACATGAAATGAGTTTTTAAATATCTTTAACCAGCTAAACCTGTAAATTGGTGAGCCATAGCAATAAAAGAAGATATTTTGAAGAACACTGGAAACATACAACATTTTGGACCCCATTGACTTTCAGTGTATGGACAAAACAATGCATTTCTCCACATATCTTCTTGTTGTGTTGTTCCTTTATCAGAAATGTTTCTGATTATTATCAATGTTGAAAACAGTTGCGTTGCTTCGTGTTTTTGTGGAAACCGTGATAAATTTTATTTTTCAGGATTCTTTGATGAATAGAAAGTTCAAAAGAACAGCATTTTTTAAAAATAGAAATCTTTTGTAACATTATAAATGTCTTTACTGTAACTTTTGATCAATTTCATGTATACTTAGTGAATAACAGTAGTCATTTTAAATTAAAAATATTAATTTATTTTCAATTATTAATTTTAATTTAATTTATTTTTAATTATTAATAATTATAACTATGTAAATTAATGAAAAATAAATTATAAATTCATAAAAACTATATAGATATATATAGAGCCATATAAATGTTTTGAAATGTCTAAATCTTTTATGTTTTACAGAAAATATAAAAATACGAGGTTGAGTAAATGATGGCAGAATAATATTTTTTTTAAAGAATCATGGCAGACATTAATTGGTATTAATAATATTTAAGTTTTAAATGTGAATGTTGATTGAATTATTTATTTTTGTACATATTTTGTGTTCTGTTAATGAAGAATAATGAAAAAGCTCTAGTAAAAAAAAAAGGGGCAAAAAAATTTATTTCCCATCATCCTCTGTGTAAAAAACTATAAATACACAGATATTCATTAATTATAAACATAAATGTGCATCTGTGCATTTGAGCTTCATTTTATTGTACTACTAAAAAGTTTAACTGTGAAAGTAAAATAAAGTGTATTTGTCCGGTCAGAATCCTGAACTGAACTAGACAGATGTCAGATATTATTATTCATAACCTGCGTCAGATTATTTCCATAACCTTTAGTGTTTTTCTATTGTCTGTCATTCATTCAGATTAGTTTAATGTCGTTTAATTCTTCATTTCCACGAGCGTTTAACCCAGTTGTCATTCCTGATCTCGTTTCATCATGTTTTTATCTCCAAACATAATTTTAATCAGCATCGGTTTGTTTGACTTCTGCCAATAATCATCAGAGATCCTGTAACTCAATATTCAGGCGCTGATGAGGAGAAAAGGGAAGGAAAACTGACAGGAAAATGAGATAAAGATGTGAGGATGAGTGTGAGCTGGATCTGTGTTTCTGCTGTAATGACCGCATCGGTTTTTTCTCGTCTGGACTGAATCCTGAGCAAACAGTGTCTTCTGTCTCATGTCTTCTCACGCAAAGACCCGTCCCTCCCTCCATCCCTGTATCTCTTCCAGAGGAGGATGAATCTGTATCTAATATCTGAATGATTGTTTTCTTTATCTTCCAGTGATTCTCACAGATACAGACTCTCCAAGACGTGATACAGTGCGTGTCTCTTTATCAGATAAACTTTAAAGAGGCAGTTCATCCAAAAATAAACATGCTGTCATTGGGGTTTTTTCTTCTTCATCTGTGGAGCACTAAAGCAGATGTTTAGCAGGATATTATGCTCTTTTAAACGCCACGAAAGCATCATGATTGTCCTTTTTTAATGTTTTAGAAAGAAGTCAGTTGTTCTCACCAAGGCTGCATTTATTTGATCAAAAACTGTAAAAATATGAAATATTTCAAATTAAATATGAAATAAGTATCCACTTAAAAACAGCTGTTTTTCTATGTGAATATCTGTTAAACTGTAATTTATTTTCAGTATCATTACTGCAGTCTTCAGTGTCACATGAATCTTCAGAAATCATAAAAATATGCTGATTTTCTGCTCAACAAACATTTCTGATTATTATCAATGTTGAAAACAGTCGTGCTGCACAATATTTTTGTGGAAACTGTGATACGTTTTATTTTTCAGAATTCACAGATGAATAGAAAGTTCAGAAGAACAGCATTTATTTGAAATTGAAATCTTTCGTATCATTAAAAATGTCTTTACTGGCACTTCTGACCAATTTAATGCATCCTTGATGAATGAAACTATTAATTTCTAATTAAAAAAAATTCTTTCTAGTTAATGGAAATCTATTTTAATATTAAAAATGTCTTTACTGTCACTTTTGAGCAATTTAATGTTGCCTTGATGAATCAAAGTATTAATTTCTAATTTAAAAAAGTAATTTCTATTTAATAGAAATATATTTTAACATTAAAAAATGTCTTTACTGTCACTTTTAATTTGGCCTTGATGAATAAAATTATTAATTTCTAATAAAAAAAACAGATTTCTAATTAATGGAAATCTATTTTAATATTAAAAATGTCTTTACTGTCACTTTTGAGCAATTTAATGCATCCTTGATGAATAAAACTATTAATTTCTAATTTTAAAAAAAAGTAATTTCTAGTTAATGGAAATATGTTTTAATATTAAAAATGTCTTTACTGTCAATTTTGTGCAATTTAATGTGGCCTTGATGAATCAAAGTATTAATTTCTAATTTAAAAATGTTATTTCTATTTAATAGAAATATATTTTAACATTAAAAAAATGTCTTTACTGTCACTTTTAATGTGGCCTTGATGAATCAAAGCATTCATTTCTAATGTAAAAATAATAATAATTTGAATGCTTTTGAAGTTGTATACTGTAGTTTTACTGTAGTTTAAGTGCTTGGTTTAAATGTCTTTTGTTCATGAATAATATGAGGTTGAGGTAGTCTGAGGTTTGTGTGGAACGCTCTCTGAGATGTTTTAAGCGTGTTGAGAGGCTTTGCTCACATGATGCTCTTTGTTGCAAATGCTCAAAGTGCCGTCCGTGTAATCTGGGTCAGAGTCTCATTATGATTTCCAGGAGCTTCTATTGAGGTTTTGCCCCGGCTGCATTCATCTCTCTAATCCACACGCTGGAGCTCCTCTCACAATATCACCTCAAGTCCTTTAGTCACGGCGCCGCAGATCATCCATCGCCGCTTCCGTCTGTGATCGTCTCAAGTTCAGACGAACTCCTGCAGAATTGGACCAAACCTAATGGACCTGATGGAAACCCCCGCTGAGTGTGCGAGACCCAGAATCCGGCTTTATCCGCAGCGTTCACCCCCCGCTGAGCCGCGCGTTTATTAGACTCTGTCTCTGAAGTTTGATGGTGCCTCTTTCGCTCTGTCAGTTTGTAGAGCGAGTCGCGTGATAAAAGGAAGCGCGTGAAACAAGGCGACTCGTAAATGACCCTCATTCGTCGTGTTAAATGTGTCAGTGGAGTGGTAATAGCGCTTCATTAACACACTGGGCTGGAAATGGCTTCTCTCGCTGCGTTTTGACTAAGACTGAGTTCTAAGATCATTTGGATCTGCAGGCTTGTAATGTACACATGTTAATCTGTGTGATACCAACGATTCCTGCTGAGAATCAACTGCTGCTGTCACTCAGCATAACTTCACTTCTTTATCTTTTTACATTTGCTATGTAAAGACCCCATTTAATGCTTTGATGAGCACTGTTGTCTTTCTTTCTATCCGAGACCAATAGTTTTAAAACTTGTAAAAATAAAGGTTCTTTATTAGCATTGATGGTTCCATGACGACCCCCATGAAACATTTACATTGTAGGTTATTTATAGTGGAAAAGGTTCTAGACATTACTGTTCGCTGAATGGTTCTTCTGTGGAATCGCTGTGAAAGAGTTTAGAGTCATGATTAGACCCATTCGGATTGAGTTTGAGGCAGTTTTTGAGTCTTTTTGACTGATTCATTACAGTGAATCAGTTAGGGAGTCATTTGTTCATGAGTCAAACTCTGCTGTTCACACTGTAGTCATTAGACTGATTCAAATTGTGAGTTTGACGCTGTTTGTGAGTCTTTTTGACTGATTCATTGCAAGGAATCGGTTCATGAGTCAGACTCCACTGTTTGCTCTTCAGTCATTTGATTGATTCAAACTGTGAGTTTGAGAATGTTTGGGAGTCTTTTTGACTGATTCATTACAGTGAATCGGTTAGGGAGTCACTTGTTCATGAGTCAGACTCTGCTGTTCACACTGTAGTCCTTAGACTGATTCAAATTATGAGTTTGAGACTGTTTGTGAGTCTTTTTGATTTATTCATTACAGTGAATCAGTTATAGAGAGTCATTTGTTCATGAGTCAGACTCCACTGTTCACTCTGTGAACTTTCATTGGAAACCATCCAAAGGTTCTTTGTAGCGGAAAAAGGTTCTTTAGATTATTAAAATGTTCTTCAACAGTAATAAATGGTAGTGTATATAAAAGTAAAATAAAAAAGGAAAACAGTGATAAATAGTGCAAAATTCAATGTGATAAAATGCAAGAATTACATTTAATTGGAAAAATACATTTGAAAAAAAAAAGACTAAATAATTGTAGATGTTAGACTATTAGTGGTACTGAAGAACATGTGGATGCTAACACACATATATATATATATATATATATATATATATATATATATATATATATATATATATATAAAAGTATGTAAAACAGCAAGAAATAGTGCAAAATTCAATTCAGTGTGATTCTGAGGAGATGGGAATGCTTTTTGTGTGAAAAAAAAACCCAAATCACTTCTGCATCAATCTCCGACACACATTCATAGAGAATTATCATGAGAATGTGATGTCGAACCTCCTTTATAAGCTGTATATTTAAGAGTGTCGTTTCCATCACACGGCGTGTGTCGTGGATGAAGGTAATGACGAATCCCAGCCTCTCTGTGATCAGCTGATGCTTTCTGAGAGAAATGAGTGTTTGTAAGACGCTGCAGGATTTACAGCTCCTACTGCAGGTCATATATATAATTTAACAGCAGGCACATTCTCATTCCAGTCCAGTCAGAGCTGGTGTTCAAAATGGAATGCTACTTTTTTGACAAATGCAATGTGCGCTGACTATTTTTAAAACAAGAATTATTCAATACTAAACATTACTAAACAGTAGTATGCTTGTCACATGAGCTCATTACATTGCATGAGTTGCATCCAGTTTTAATGCTGCATTATAAATGTTTCAAAATAGAGATTTTTAGTGTTTTTTTTTGTCTTTCTGATTCTTTTTTTTTTTTTATCAGATTGCCATAAGTTCAGACATTGTAAATAAAAAATTGAGGTGAAAAATGTAGATTACACACATGCAGGGTTTTTTTGTGTGTGTGTGTGTTTTTTTCATGCATGGTTCCAGTAAAAATTCTGCACATTTTATGTTTACAAATGTACAATAGCATTCAAAAGTTTAGGGCCAATGTGAAAATGAATGTATACTTTTATTCATCAAGGACGCATTAAATTGATCAAAAGTGTCAGTAAACACATTTATAATGAAACAAAAGATTTCTGTTTCAAATAAATGCTGTTCTTTTGAATTTTCTATTCATCTGTGAATCCTGAAAAATAAAACATATCACAGTTTCCACAAAAATATTGTGCAACACAACTGTTTTCAACATTGATGATAATCAGAAATGTTTGTTGAGCAGCAAATCAGTATATTAGAATGATTTCTGAAGATCATGTGACACTGAAGACTGCAGTAATGATGCTGAAAATTCATCTGTGCATCACAGAAATAAATTACAGTTTAACACATATTCACATAGAAAACAGCTGTTTTACATTGTAAAAAAATATCACATTTTTACAGTGTTTTTCAAATAAATGCAAGCTTGGTGAGCAGAAGATACTACTTTTCAAAACAGTAAAAGACCTCACCAACTCAAATGCTTTGAATTGTACTGAGAAATTTAATAAAAGGTGATGTATGAAAGAATTGCATTTTGTTAGGTACATGTTTATTATTATTTAAAACTTTGAAAAGTTTATCCCATTTAAAAAAATAAAAATAATTAGTGTATTACACAGGTGAGCTCAAAACTGCAGACATGAAGTAAAAGACAGAACTCTAGTTTTGATTTGATTGGCTCTGTGAGGCTCATGAATATTAATGAGGAGGCGTCTCATTGTACTCTTTGAGGTGTATGGAGGTGCATCAGAGCGTGTCTGCGGTGCAGGGGTCACTCACACATCTCCTGATCACTGAGGGGAACAATGACCCCACATCCGCCGGGTCAGACGCCCCGCGGCACAAAGAACCAGACGCTTAACTAGATTTACACACACAAACGTGAGCGCTGTCTGAACATGTTTCTCACAGCCACGACGCTAGGATGGTTGCCAGGGTGATGTTATGTGGTTGCTATGGTGGTTGAGCACTAGGAGTACTAGTAATAGTGATGCTTGACTTGGTAAACTCAATATAGAAAAGAGAGGTTTGTCTTCATACCAGGGTTATCATCGTTAACTAACACTGAGTCTAAAAACATAAAAACATTTAAAAAAACAAATAAACATCAATAGAATGACTATATAAAAAAATGATATTTATTTTGTGAAATTATTTTAAATAATAATAATAAAAAAGAAATAAAACTAATAAATAAACTTCTAAATAAGCTAAAATTAATAAATAAAAAGTATGTAGATGTTTAAAAACTAAAAGGACAAAATAAACAAAATTGCTAAAACTTTAACTAAAATTGCAACAAAACAGAAAATATAAAAATTAAAAACTAAGTTAAAATATTGACAAGAACTATAAAAGTATATCTAACTAAAACTAAACTATAAATAAATAAAAACTTTATAGACATTAAAAAAATTATAAAAATTACAAAAGCACAAACAAAATTACTAAAATTTTAACTGAAAAGAAAGTGAAAATAAAGTAAAATCTAATACACAATATTAGCAAAAAAATATAATAGTATATCTATCTAAAACTAAAGCGGAAAAAATAAAAACTATATACACATTTTAAAACAAAATGACAAAACCAAAAAATTTAATTACTCAAACTTTAAAATAAAATAATAAAATAAAGTGCAAGCAGAAAATCTAATTTTAGTATATCTAGCTAAAACTAAATAAACACTATATAGATGCATTTAAGAAAAGAAACATGACGACAACAAACAAAATGACTAAAACTTTAACTGAAATTAAAATAAAAACAGAAAATACAAAAGTAAATCTCAAAATATCAGCGATAACTAACTATAATAGTATTTTAGTGATGCTGAAGAAGGCCTGGCTCATGCTCACTCATGCCCGTCCTCACACAGGTCCTTGAGCGTGACCTCGTGACCCCGTGACCCCGTGTGACCCCGCAGCCCTTCCCAGTGTGTCCGGTCTGCTGATCAGAGCGAGCGTGTCTTCCTGTGTTTCTGTGGTGTTTTGTAGTCGATGTGTAGACAGCAGCAGCTTTTATCAGCTCCAGACTGGATGATTTCAGAGCTGCGTGTGTGTGTGTGTGTGTGTGTGTGTGTGTGTGCCTTAATCCTATCCTACAGCTTTACCTCTCGTCTTATCAAAAGCGTGTGTGGGTTTTTTACCCTTTATATTTCTACTATATAGATTTATCATATTGTGTGTGTGTGTGTGTGTGTGTGTGTGTGTGTGTTGTGTGTGTGAGAGCTGTGTTTAGCATTGTAAGCGTGTGTATCAGTTAGTTTACAGCGATGTGAATGTCAAGCGCTCGACACAATGACCCGTGTGTTTAAGCAGATCCTCTGAAATTACACACAGATAAATAAATAAATCACTGCAGAAATGAAACCGAAGCAGCATCTCGCGGATGAAGCAAATGAAAGCGAGATGAATGTTGAAACGTTTGGGAGTAAATATTTACTTTAGCCCCGTTTTCTTCCAATGTTCACAGTTGTCAGTTTGCGGATATTTTTCCATCTGCGCATCTCTCTCTCATCAGCGCTGTTATTAAATCAGATGAATGTGTTTCTGTCTCTGAAGTCCTTCCCGCAATATCAGCTCGCTTTCACGAGCGTTTAAAGCTCGGACTGTCGGATGAAGACTGGCTGGGAATTAAAAGTTTAATTATGAGTTTTCAACCTCATCATAGGAGCAGATTGATCTCTGGCAGCGTTTTATGAAAAGCTATTCCACACAGTAATGATTTAAGAAAATTATTATCTAGTCTGTGAGAACTGACCGGCGAACGGCTTCAGTCATCTCCCAGAATATTTGTGTGGGACGAGTCAGATTTGTTATAATCATCTTCGAGTGTATTCATATTCCACATTCTGTCTGGATGTTGGGGATGAACGTTGAGCTCTTGAGTGACATTCTCATCTGCTGGTGTCTGTATGTGCGATGCTTTTATTTATCCGGCGTTGCTGAAGTAATAATCGCTCTCGTCTCAGTGTCTGAGGATGTGTTCTCGTGTCATCCTTCTTCAGCTGAACCTGTGCAGAAGAACACTCGTCTTTCAGCATACAGTGTCCAAAAACATTTTGCATGATTTATATATTTAGTCATACATTTTTATATATGATATATAATATAGTATACATAATGCTATATATTTTACGTATACAAACACATTTTCCTAATATTTCCCTTATTTTTAAAAGTATTATTTTTTATTATTATTAATTGTATGAATTACATATAATATTATTTCTGTTATTGTAGGTAGCAAAACAAATGTCATTTTATTATCATTGTTTATTAATTATTTATAGATTAATACAATAAATAATTGTATTTTTTGTTATAATGTAGTGTCATGTAATAAATAAATAATAAATTATATTACACACACACTTTCCTAGTATTTCTATTATTAAAAAAATGTTGTTGTAAAAATATGTATTACTTTTTATTGTTATTATAATTTATTGTATGAATTATATATATGTAATTACAATAAGGATCATGCATTTAGAACTATTATATTATATTATGTTTTCCTATTATTTCTATTAATATATAAAACTTTTATTATTATTATTATTATATTATATTTTATATTAGATTGTTTTCCTATTATTTCTATTAATATATAATACTTTTATTATTATTATTATATATTATATTTTATATTATATTATGTTTTCCTATTATTTCTATTAATATATAAAACTTTTATTATTATTATTATATATTATATTTTATATTATATTATGTTTTCCTATTATTTCTATTAATATATAAAACTTTTATTATTATTATTATGTCATGATAATTATCTATCTGTATATGTATTTCTATTTTTACAATAATAAAAGTAATAATTGCGATTATGATCTGATTATCATTTGTACTTTTCTTAAGTTAATTCTTTAAAGTGGCTTTTTTTTTTTTTTTGGCATGTTATTTTTGTAATCTTCCACACAGATCTAGGTGAGCTGAACTGTGTGTGTGTGTGTGTGTGTCTGTGTCTGTGTCTGTGTCTGTGTCTGTGTCTGTGTCTGTGTCTGTGTCTGTGTGTGTGTCTGCAGCGTCTGACGACTGTCATGTTCTGCTGTTCTCAGTGTGTTTCTTGGCATTTCTCTCACTGTTGTTGTGTCTCAGTTTCTCTATTAGCGATGGATATTCCCACAGGAAACTCTTATCTGTCGACTGCGCTGTGCTTGTTTAGTGAGCTGTTTGTTTGAGTTTTGCCACTCAAAGGTCAAGCTTCATCACTTTATCAGTGTTTCCATGAGCTGCTCTTAACACGCTCTTCTAGAGCTCTGACCTGTGAGAAGGGAATCTCTCATTGAGACACTGAAAACTCTGCTTTCCCCTTCAATTCCTGCTTTCAGGCTGTTGTGGTGTGTGTGTGTGCGTGTGTGTGTGTGTGTGCGTGTGCGTGTGCGTGTGTGTGTGTGTGTGTGTGTGTGTGTGTGTGTGTGTGTGTGTGTGTGTGTGTGTGTGTGTGTGTGTGTGTGTGTGTGTGTGTGACGAGCGCCGCTGAGTGTGGAGGTTGAGTAAACTGGAGCTAAAGCCTCCTGCGGCTCTGATCCGCTCCTGTCGGGAGCTGTGCTTTAAGGACAGACCTGAACAGCTGGGAGGCGCGACCCCGTGACCTCTGAGAGCCGTTCTTCATGAGACGTTTGTGCGGTGGAGCTCAATTAGAGCCGCGGGTCAGAGCGACTCGCTGTGTTCCTGACAGACGTCACCTCACCCCTGACCGCATAAACAATCAACCTGCTGCCAGGAGTTTAATTCACAGTCTAAAAAACATGGAAAGGATATTATTATTTATTAAAAATGCCTTATGGAATTTATTTAATTTTTAATGTGTGTGTGTGTGTGTGTGTGTGTGTGTGTGTGTGTGTATATATATAAATTGACAAAAAAAATTGACAAAAATGTAATCCATTACATTACACATTTTAGGTAATGTAATCAGATTACTTTTAGATTACTTTTAGATTACTTTGTTTTGTCCTAACTCGTTTATCACATTGATTTAAACAGGATAATCTTGTACTATAAAGATGTAAAAATACAAAGAGTAAGAAAATATATTCCTTTCATTGTAATTAACAACATGGAGTGCATTAAACATTATATTACATCAAGGTTTCCCAGAAAAGGAACTGCAGGGGTTTATGAGTTTAATGAAAGACTAACAAGTAATTAAATCATAAAAATGTAAAATTAAAATAAATCATGCACTTACTAAAAAAGATTAAATATTTTATGCTTACGTGCACGCCAGAACCGTGAACACGCAAATGTGATACTTAATTATTAAAATATTTATTTTTAAATCTTTTAAATCATTTTAGATTTGACCATTGCTGTTTGAGCATAAAAAACATGCTCAAAGTTACGACGCTCAAAGTTTGATGCAAAGGGAGATATTGTTTTTAACAGAATTGCTGATTGACCAAACCTTTAAAGTAAATATATTAGATGACAGATAGAAATAGCGAGAATTTGTGCATTTTAATGAGCTTGAAAGACAAAAGCGTTTCGATAACACATAATAATACATGGTAAACCTGAAATGATTTTTTATAAATCAGTCTCCACCTGAATAATGACTGATCTCTGCGTGAACGTCCACAAAACTGGAAGCCTTTCTGATTGTATGTAAGCTGTAGACTATTTTAGAAAGGAACATTTAAAGAGGAATTAGAGAGAATCAATAAATGATGAATAATTTATTTCTATTGTGTGAATAATATGTAATCATGTCATCCATAAAAAAGTAACTGTAGTCTGATGAGTATTTTAAAATGTAACTTACTGTAATTACAAGTACTTAATTTTTGGAATCTGATTACGTAATCCAGATTACATGTAATCAGTTACTATCCAGCTCTGTGTGTGTGTGTGTGTGTGTGTGTGTGTGTGTGTGTGTGTGTATATATATGAGTGTGTGTGTTTGACCCTGGACGACAAAAGCAGTCTTAAGTGTCAATTTTTCGGAATTGAGATTTATATCTGAAAGCTGAATAAATAATCTTTCCATTGATGTATGGTTTGTTGGACAATATTTGTCTGAGATGCAACTATTTGAAAATCTGGAATCTGAGGGAGCAAAAAAATCTAAATATTGAGAAAATCACCTTTAAAGTTGTTCAAATGAAGTTCTTAGCAATGCATATTACTAATCAAAAATGAAGTTTCAATACATTTACAGTAAGAAATTTACTAAATATCTTCATGGAACATGATCTTTACTTAATATCCTAATGATTTTTGGCATAAAAGAAAAATTGGTAATTTTGACCCATACAATGTATTTTTGGCTATTGCTACAAATATACCCCAGCGACTTAAGACTGCTTTTGTGCTCCAGGGTGTATATATATATATATACACACAGTCAAACCAAAAATTATTCAGACACCAGATAAGTAAGCGAGGATAGCAAAATAAAGTAAACTGTGACATATTATACCCAAATATTCTTCATACAGTGGACTACCAGTAAAACTGATCAATGTGGGAGCAAAAATTATTCAGACAGTTTGACCTGAGCATGTTTTGATGAAGTGTTTTTGATTTGATTGCTAACAGACTGAACAGAATGAAGCATTGCTCGGTAACTGTTTGAGCTAAATTGGTTTTATCTAATTGTGTGCTTAAATTTAACAGCTGACAGCTATTCAGCCGAATTCATTACATGCCTTTCTATAAACGTTATCTGACATTACCAAGATGAATTTGTTCTGACACAGTTTAACTCTGAGTTCCTGTCATATTTTATTAGCGTTTTCTAAACTATAGAGAATAAACTGTGATGATGTGAGAAATGTTGAAGGTGTCTCAATAAATTTTGGTTTGACTGTATATGCTTATTTATAGTATTTTTTAAAAACCAAATATTGTTTATTAATTCATTTTAATGTGATATGTAATTATAATGATAACAATGTAAAATAATAATGAATTCTATAATAATAATAATATTTTTTCTACAATAATAATTAAAGAAATACTTGACAATTACAATTTTTTGTACAGTTAGCGCAAGGATATTATTATTGAAAATGGCTTAAATGTGCCTGAATTGTAAACCTCAACCTTACTGAAGGCAAGCATAAAGAAAAAAATAACATTTTCTCAGAAAAAAAAAAAAACAAATCATTAGTGTTATGCAAAAAAAATAAAAAAAATACAGTAAATAAAACTTTTTTGTTTGTAAACATACGTGTTGTAAATTTGTCCTTGGCTTTTAAAACAGTTTACAGACAAACTCATCATGATTACATATTGTGTTCAGAAAAGATGATTTTAATTACTGTATTGCAAACAATTTGTGTTAAAGTTTAGGTTTTGGTTCTGCTGCTTTGCAATAGATGCAAGAAAGACAAAGCCAATCGCAATAGAGTACGCAAATATTAAATAGCATATTGTTTTTTGTTTTGCCTTGTTTTGTTTGGTTTTGTCTTGTTTTGTTTTGGGGTAAAGTATTAGTTGGACTTGTTCCTCTTGTTCATGATACACCCTTTCTTCATCAAACATAAACATATGAACCTGTGTGTGTGTGTGTGTGTGTGTGTGTGTGTGTGTGTGTGTGTGTGTGTGTGTGTGTGTGTGTGTGTCTTTCATCTCTAGACAGTGTTGTGATCTGTTTGTTCATCCGTTGTGAGCAGTTTGTCTGTACTAAAATGACGGCAGAGCTCAGATCAGCTGAAGTTACGGCTGAATGGTTGCTGTACGGTTTGGGTAGAAACTGATTCCTGTTGTTTTAGACTCCATTAACATCTGCCCAGCGTGTGTGATTTTAACCCACTTTAAGAGTCATTCGTGCTGGAGAAGTTAAAATAGTGACCTATGAAACGCTTGTGACTCAGCACTGCAGACCACACACTGTGTGTGTGTGTGTGTGTGTGTGTGTGTGTGTGTGTGTGTGTGTGTGTGTGTGTGTGTGTGTGTGTGTGTGTGTGTGTGTGTGTGTGTGTGCGCGTGTGTGTGTGTGTGTGTGTGTGTGTGCGCGTGTGCGTGTGTGTGTGTGTGTGTGTGTGTGTGTGTGTGTGTGTGTGTTTTTGTGTGCATTTGATTAGATTCAGAGCCCACAGCACCATGGTTTTGTGAATGTAGAAAAACATCCAAATTAAAATAACTGTTTCTTTTTGTGATCACTAAGTACAAGCCTCTTTGTAATATCTCTGAGACAGTAATAATAACATAAGACCAAAAAGCTGAAAATTTGGAGGAAAAAAATGCTTCAGAAATATAAATTCTGCACAATTTGTATAATAGCATACTAAAAATAAATAAATAAATAAATGGTACTATTGTGCTACATATATTCTCACACACACACACACACACACACACACACACACACACACACACACACACACACACACACACACACACACACACATATGTATATATATATATATATATATATATAAGCTATGATAAGCTTTATCATATCATCTATTATCATATGATATGATAAGCTGAATTTCTCAGACCACATTGCTAAAACTGCCCTTTCCTGCAGATTTGCTTTATACAATATTAGGAAGATCAGGCCCTTTCTCTCAGAACATGCTTCACAGCTCCTTGTTTCAGGCTCTTGTTCTGTCCAGACGCTCTCTTGGCATGTCTTCCAGCCAATTCCATCAAACCTCCACAATTAATCCAAAATGCCGCTGCAAGATTAATCTTTAATGAGCTGAAAAGAACACACGTCACACCTCTGTTCATCAATTAGCACTGGCTACCAATAGCTGCTCGCATTAAATTCAAGGCATTAATGTTTGCCCACCGGCTCTGCACCCCTTTACCTAAATTAATTACTTCAGACTTCTGTGCCTCTAGAAGCTTACGTTCTGCAAGTGAACAACACTTTATTGTTCATCCCAAAGAGGCACAAAATCACTTTCACAGACTTTTACATTAACTGTTCCTCCTGACCAACTCAATCCCAGCAGCTGAATCATTAGCATCTTCAAGAAATGGCAAATATATATATTATTATATAGCGGCTAATATAATATATTTTCCCACCGTAAATATATTAAAACTTAAATATATGTGACCCTGGACCACAAAACCAGTCTTAAGTCGCTGGGGTATATTTGTAGCAATAGCCTAAAATACATTGTATGGGTCAAAATTATACATTTTTCTTTTATGCCAAAAATCATTAGGATATTAAGTAAAGATCATGTTCCATGAAGATATTTAGTAAATTTCCTACCGTAAATATATCAAAACTTTATTTTTTATTAGTAATATGCATTGCTAAGAACTTCATTTGAACAACTTTAAAGGTGATTTTCTCAATATTTAGATTTTTTTGCTCCCTCAGATTCCAGATTTTCAAATAGTTGTATCTCCGCCAAATATTGTCCAACAAACCATACATCAATGGAAAGATTATTTATTCAGCTTTCAGATCATGCATAAATGGATGTGTGTATTAGAGAGCAGAGATGGATTCACGTGTGAACAGAGAGTGTTTTTCAGTGCTGTTAATGCAGTGATTCAGCAGCACATATGATTATTAATGTCATTTTTAGGACTTGTGATTCTGGTGTAACTGTACAGTATGTGTCTGATCTGCAGTAAATGCACCGTACAGTAAACATAAAGAAGTGTATGAATGCTGAACGTCAGGCCTGTGTGTGTGTGTCTCAGTAATGAGGCTGAAGCTCACGTGCGGCTGAAGTTTTTATGTCTGTGTGAAATGAGGGGCAGTTATTAGTTCCTCAGCCGGAGTGTTTAATACTGTCCGGGTCGAGGCCTGGCTCCTGCTTTACTGCGGTGTAATATATAGACCATCAGAGGAGCAACTAGAGCTGAATTTACGGAGACTTCAGTTCCTCTGTGCTTCTAGAATAAAACCTGATCCAGTTAGAGAGAAATAAACGTCTGACTGACATTAACCTGGTCAAAAGATTTAATGTGTCTGAAAGAAGTCTCTTCTGCTCACTGAGGCTGCATTTATTTGATCAAAAATACAGGAAAATTTTTTAATAATATTAGAATTTCAAATAACTGTTTTCTATGTGAATATCTGTTCAACTGTAATTTATTTCTGTGATGCGCAGCTGTATTTTCAGCATCATTACTGCAGTCTTCAGTGTCACATGATCTTCAGAAATCATAATAATAATATACTGATTTGCTGCTTGAGAAACTTTTCTGATTATTATCAATGTTGAAAACAGTTGTGATGCACAATATTTTTGTGGAAACTGTGATACATTGCCATTCAAAAGTTTGGGGCTAGTAAGATTTAAAAAATAAATTAATACTTTTATTCATTAAGGATGCATTGAATTGATCAAAAAGTGACCGTAAAGATATTTATAATGTTACCGTTTCAAATAAATGCTGTTCTTTTGAACTTTCTATTGATCTGTGAATCCTGAGGTATCGGAGGTAAACTTTGACTAGTTGTTGGTCAGTGGTTGTCTAGTTGTCTGTAGTGTGTGGGCTGGTTTTCTGTTCCTGTCCCACAGCTAATTAATTTCCCGTATTGAGCGTGTCTCACAAGAACATCCATATATATGAAAGCTTGTATCTTATCTCTGGGTTTAATTAGGTCTGTCTGCTGTTACAGCAGCTCTTCACCTCACCAAACCCTGAACCACTGCTGTCCCTCATCCAGGATTATAGCACCGTATATATACAGGTGCTGGTCATATAATTAGAATATCATCAAAAAGTTATATTCTTTCATTACACACAGACTGATATATTTCAAATGTTTATTTCTTTTAATTTTGATGATTATAACTGACAACTAAGGAAAATCCCAAATTCAGTATCTCATAAAATTAGAATATTACTTAAGACCAATACAAAGAAAGGATTTTTAGAAATCTTGGCCAACTGAAAAGTATGAGCATGTACAGCACTCAATACATTGTTGGGTCTGGCATATCACATCTTCCTCTTCACAATACCCCATAGATGTTCTATAGGGTTAAGGTCAGGCGAGTTTGCTGGCCAATTAAGAACAGGGATACCATGGTCCTTAAACCAGATACTGGTTGCTCTGGCACTGTGTGCAGGTGCCATGTCCTGTTGGAAAATGAAATCTGCATCTCCATAAAGTTGGTCAGCAGCAGGAAACATGAAGTGCTCTAAAAATTCCTGGTATACGGCTGCGTTGACCTTGGACCTCAGAAAACACAGTGGACCAACACCAGCAGATGACATGGCACTCCAAACCATCACTGACTGTGGAAACTTCACACTGGACTTCAAGCAACATGGATTGTGTGCCTCTCCACTCTTCCTCCAGACTCTGGAACCCTGATTTCCAAAGGAAATGCAAAATTTACTTTCATCAGAGAACATAACTTTGGACCACTCAGCAGCAGTCCAGTCCTTTTTGTCTTTAGCCCAGGCGAGATGCTTCTGACCCTGTCTGTTGTTCAAGAGTGGCTCAATGCGACAGCTGAAACCCATGTCTTGCACACGTCTGTGCGTAGTGGTTCTTGAAGCACTGACTCCAGCTGCAGTCCACTCTTTGTGAATCTCCCCCACATTTTTGAAAAGGTTTTGTTTCACAATCCTCTCCAGGGTGCGGTTATCCCTATTGCTTGTACACTTTTTTCTACCACATCTTTTCCTTTCCTTCGCCTCTCTATTAATGTGCTTGGACACAGAGCTCTGTGAACAGCCAGCCTCTTTTGCAATGAGCTTTTGTGTCTTGCCCTCCTTGTGCAACATGTCAATGGTCGTCTTTTGGACAACTGTCAAGTCAGCAGTCTTCCCCATGATTGTGTAGCCTGCAGAGCTAGACTGAGAGACCATTTAAAGGCCTTTGCAGGTGTTTTGAGTTAATTAGCTGATTAGAGTGTGGCACCCGATGTCTTCAATATTGAATCTTTTCACAATATTCTAATTTTCTGAGATACTGAATTTGGGATTTTCCTTAGTTGTCAGTTATAATCATCAAAATTAAAAGAAATAAACATTTGAAATATATCAGTCTGTGTGTAATGAATGAATATAATATACAAGTTTCACTTTTTGAATGGAATTAGTGAAATAAATCAACTTTTTGATGATATTCTAATTATATGACCAGCATATGCATGTATATATGTGAGCCTGGAGCACAAAAGCAGTCTTAAGCAGCACAGGTATATTTGTAGCAATAGCCAACAATACATTGTATGGGTCAAAATTATCCATTTTTCTTTTATGCCAAAAATCATTAGGATATTAAATGTTCCATGAAGATATTTAGTAAATTTCCTACCGTAAATATATCAAAATCATTTTTGATTAGTAATATGCATTGCTAAGAACTTCATTTGGACAACTTTAAAGGTGATTTTCTCAATATTTAGATTTTTTTGCTCCCTCAGATTCCAGATTTTCAAATAGTTGCATCTCAGACAAATATTGTCCAACAAACCATACATCAATGGAAAGATTATTTATTCAGTTTTCAGATGATGTATAAATCTCAATTTCGAAAAAATTATCCTTATAACTGGTTCCAGGGTCACATATATATTTAGAATATATTTTTAGAATTTATTTATATATTTTAATAATTGTAAAAATATTTATAAAAATATTATTTTAATAAGTTTTAATTAATTTTAATAAATAAATAAAGAAATGATGACATTGACCCTGGTTAACATGAACTGTGTCGTCTGTTGCTCCTCCAGTAACAGTGATTTGAATATTGGCTCTCGGCGGAGCTTCATTGATGGAAAATCTCAACCACATCCATCCTTTCTTCTGATCTCTTCAGGCTGATTGTGGTTTTGTTATTTCTTCATCACTCGCTTGTGTTGATAGTCCGTCTGCAGCATCCTCCGGCTCTCTCATTGGGATTCACCGCTCGTTTGCATAAAGTTCAACTGTGAACAACTGTGTTGCATTGCATATATGTACAGAAATTAGTACTTTTATTTATCAAGGATGCATTAAATTGATCAAAAGTGAGAGTAAAGACATTTATAATGTTACTGTTTCAAATAAATGCTGAAATTTCTATTCATCTGGGAATCCTGAAAAATAAAATGCATCACAGTTTCCACAAAAATATTGAGCAGTGCAACTGTTTTCAACATTGATAATAATAATAATGTTTCTTGAGCAGCAGATCAGTATATTAGAATGATTTCTGAAGATGAAGATCATGTGACACTGCAGTAATGATGCTGAAAATACAGCTGCGCATCACAGAAATAAATTACAGTTTAACAGATATTCACATAGAAAACAGCTGTTTTAAATTCTAATATTATTTTAAAATTTTCCTGTATTTTTGATCAGATAAATGCAGCCTCAGTGAGCAGGAGAGACCTCTTTCTCATGATTGCACACAGATGAAGGTTCCTGAGGACAGACGTGTTTTCAGTTCTGTGATCTTTATCCTCCATCATGAGGAGCTTCAGTCTCGTTCTGTTCGCTCTTTGTGCTTCATGTTACAGTCGGGAATTAAAAGGTTACTGAAGTTAGCGTTATTGACCTGTAGCTCAGAGGGTTTGTGCATCAGGTTGTGTTTGAGTGGCTCAGTGTGAATATGATCGGGACCTTATACCTCATTCACAGTTAAAAACACTCGTGTCATTCAGTCAGACTGAACACTAACACAGATGTGTTTCAAGCCGAAGCGTGTTTGATGTGAAGTTTGTCCAAATCATTTATTCTGCAGCGGTCATTCACCACTCTTACTGTGTTTTCTTTCATATTGCATCATTACAAGGACCCTTTAACTCTCATCAGAGATCGGTATTATTTTAGTATCATTAATATTCATCATTAATATTCTGAATCAGTTTTTACATTTTCCCCTTTTCATCTGAATTTTTTAGCAAATGTGGTGTTTTGCCATAAAAAAAAATATATATATTTATTTATTTATTTCATTTCAAGTGATTATAGATGTATATTTACATGCATATATTTATTTATTTATTTATTTATTTATTTATTTATTTATTTCAAGTGATTATACATATAAATTTACGTGCATATATTTATTTATTTCATTTCAAGTTATTATACATATATATTTACATGCATATATTTATTTATTTATTTCATTTCAAGTGATTATAGATGTATATTTACATGCATATATTTATTTATTTCAAGTGATTATACATATAAATTTACGTGCATATATTTATTTATTTCATTTCAAGTTATTATACATATATATTTACATGCATATATTTATTTATTTCATTTCAAGTGATTATACATATATATTTACGTGCATATATATATATATATATATATATATATATATATTTATTTCATTTCAAGTTATTATACATATATATTTACATGCATATATTTATTTATTTATTTATTTATTTATTTCATTTCAAGTGATTATACATATATATTTACATGCATATATATATATATATATATTTATTTCATTTCAAGTGATTATACATGTATATTTACATGCATATATATATGTGTATATATATATATATATATATATATATATATATATATATATATTCAGTATTCATATATATATATATATATTTATTTATTTATTTCATTTCAAGTGATTATACATGTATATTTACATGCATATATATATATATATATATATATATATATATATATTTATTTATTTATTTCATTTCAAGTGATTATACATGTATATTTACATGCATATATATATATATATATATATATAAGATAATGCAAAATGAATAATGATAATAATAATAATGAAAAGATAATGCAAAAGTTTTCCATTATAAATATCTAAACATTCTTAAATCAAAATACATTTATTTGAAAATCAGGATCACTTAATATATAAAGTTTTGCTTTCTGAGAAATGTGTTAAAATTAAGCAAATTTATGCTTAAAACAAATCAAACGTGCCAATTGGGTCAGAAAAATAATTGTTTTATTTTAAGCATAAACTCACTTAATTTTATTTATTTTCAGAAAACAAGATTTAATATCAGTATTAAAGTAATTTTGCTTCTTATATGTTTCTTAATTTAAGACTGTTTAGATATTGGAAAATAAGACAAAAATTCTGAATAATAAATCTTTTTTTTTTTGTTTTGTTTTCAAACTAAAGAAACATCATGAGGCTGAACAAATGATGACAGAACAGATTTTTAGCTGAAAAATCCTTTTAAATCAGACCAGCAGATGTAAACAGAAGTAGATGTATTAGTTTGTTGTTTTCGTGCCTCAGGCTGAATGATGATTATTTGACTCTTAGAGAGAAACTCTTTCATGAACTTGTTTTTCTGCTCGCGATGGGAAATCAGATTATTATATGGTAGGAAACATCTGCGTCTACATCGACTCTTGATCAATATATGCACGTCCACGTCCAATTCATTCACGAGATGCTGAGAGGGATGTCAGAGCAGATGACCAGACCCTTCATCCACGACAGGCCATCAAACACGAGCAGGATTACCAGCTTAATCCATTTAAAGCAGAAGCGTAATGGGAACAGACACAATCTCTTTTGTGTTCCTGGGGTTTCGTGTTGACACTGAGCTAAAACAAAACTCGCTGCACAGAATGATGTTCCTCGGTATGTTAGTCTGGTTTTCCAGATCTTTTCCACATCTAAACAATCTTAATTCAAGATACATGAGAGGCAAAACGACTGAAGATATTAGATCTTGTTTTCTGAAAAATGCATCAAAATGAAGTGAGCTTATGCTTAAAACAAGAACAATTATCTGCTAATGAGCTCAGAAAAATCAACTTAATTCAAAGTGTATTTTTCTTACTCCGCTGGCTGATCTTGTTTTAAGCATAAACTCGCTTCATTTTCATGCGTTTTTCAGGAAATTTTGATACAGTAAGTCATTTTTCAATATTTATTCTGGAAAACAAGACAAAAGTACTTAAATACGCTGTAAAAAAAAAAAAAAAAAAAAAAAAAGTAAAATAATTTTATGTACATTTCAGAAAATTTCAGGAAATTGTGATATATTTTTCAGACTTAAAATCATTCATTTTTCTTCTAAAGTAAATGTTGATTTAAGATTGTTATTTGTAATGGAAAAACAAGACAAAAATACAAGTGCACTGTAAAAGTAAATAAATAAAATAAAAAATTGCTGGTAATTTTCTGATGGGATATTATATGTTAATTTCTAATTTTATGGACAACTCAATGCAATGCAGTGTAAAATACAGGTAAAACCTGTAAAAAATTAAAATAAAAAAAATTATTATAAACAATTACATCATAAAAATGGAAATAATTCAAAACCAAAAATAAAAATGTACTAAAAATTAAATAAAAAATGTAAAATTAAAATTAAAAACAACAAAAATAAATTAAAAACAATCAAAATAAAACACTAACCAAATTATAAAAATGTAAGAATTAAAAAGAGACAAAAACATATATTCAAGATACAATGAAAGCAAGTTTTACAATCTTAATTCAAGATACATTTACTGGAGAGGCAAAATGACTGAAGATATTAGGTCTTGTTTTTTGAAAAATGCATCAAAATTAAGTGAGCTAAATTTTTTTTTAAAAAACTACAGAAAATATTAATGCAGTGCATTACAGTGCAGTACATTTTTTATGGATTTTAAGTGTAAGAAAATAATTGTTTGCAGTGGACGTGCTCTAGAAAAGGAAATGCGATATTTAATGCTGCTCTAAAATAGTGTTTTGTTGGAATGTTTTTGAAATTCTGGTCGACTTCCTGAATTTGAATCGAATCGAACAGGAAGCAGAAAGGTATTTTTGAAGCAACTGTAAAATGTAAATGAGAGTTTGAATCCTTTAAAAGCGTGTGCCGAGGCCGGTTCTCCTGCTGATGTTGTTAGTGTATTGATAAAGTGCTGCGCTCGAGGTTTAATTGAATTCTGCGTTTGAACAGGAGGACAGTAATGTGATCAGAGCAGGAGTTTGACCTCCGGCTGACCTCACGTGACTCCAGCCGCTCCTTAATTATGAAAAGTGAACATGATCGTGAAATTTCTTACGGAAGTAAACACAAACACAGCATTGAAGCAAGACACTGCATGCAAAACCTTGGTCAGTTTCAGTCTGTTTTGCTTCCATATCATGTCTCTTCTTTCAGACGGATGCAAAGAAAATATTCAAAATACACTTTTAAGTGTTTATTTTAATGCACTTTATATATTTGCATCTGTAGATTTAAATTCCAATCCATATGTTTTGAGTTTTTTCTCTTACAAGCAACAAACGTTACAGTTTTATTCCTCTCTATTCATATTTCATTCACACTGTTCTATACAATATTTTACTCCTAAAAACATAAAGTGCTTGTTTTCTGTCTGTTGACAGTATTTTCTGATTCATGGAGTGATGAAAAGAGAAATGTAAAAACCTTTTTAGTGCATATTTAAACATAACAAATCAGAAAACTATTGTCTTAATGTACGGTGATTAATCAGCGGTGGAAAGTATAGCATACAATTTTTCTGTATGACTTGTCTTAAAAATGTTTATTGTAAATTTGAACGGATGTTATTTGAATCCAGTTAAGTACACATTTCAGAATTACTTTTAAAAAGTACAATTTTAAAAAGTACATTTACTTTTTTTAATCTGTTGTAAACCCTAGTGATCTAGACAGCACCATACAGTAAAAATATTAAATAAAATAGTAAAATTTTATATATATATATATATATATATATATATATATATATATATATATATATATATAAGCTCGAATTAGCAATTAAAGAAAAAACACTTAAGCAAAACATAGTCCGGTCAAAGTGTCTAATTAATTTTTGATCCCAGATTTTTATAAATTTTACTGGTAGTCCACTGTATGAAGAATTTTTGGGTATAATATGTGTATAATTTACTTTATTTTGCTATCCTCACTTACATAAATGAACTATAGTGTCCTGCACCCACTAGTAAAAAAAATATAAAAAATTATATCTAGTGCCTGAATAATTATTGGTTTGACTGTATGTATGTATATAATTTTAAATGCATTTTATTATTTATTATTTTAAATAGTCATGGCAATAAATCAGACTTAAGTTAAGTTAGTTCACAGATGAATGCAGGTTTGTCATGATGTGTTTGTGTCGTGATGGATTGAGTGGTTGTTGAGGGTCTCTCTGTCTCTGTCTGTCCAGCTCTGATCGCCATCGGTCAGTACAGCAGCACTATCGAGACGGTGGACGCCGGCTGGTGTAAGGAGATCACGGATCAGGGCGCCACGCAGATCGCCAGGAGCAGCAAGTCTCTGCGTTACCTGGGCCTGATGAGGTGTGACAAGGTGAGTTCCTTCACAGACAGATGCTCCAGAGTCCACAGAAAGCCGTTTCCTCGGGTCACGGGGTCACCAGTTAAACACCTGGCAGACAGAAACAGGCCCGTGTTCAGCCGACAGCGTCTCACCTTCATAGGGCTCACGTCTGCATCTCTCACCTCTAGATCACGGATTCACAAACTTTTTTGTCAGCTGAACCGCAGAATCATTTCTGAATAAATTAGCTGAATAATTTGCATTTTACTTCTGTATTTAATTTAAAAAATATTCATATTTCTATGATTTGATTCATTGTTAGTAATTGTTTTAATTTGATAGGTTTTATTTTAGTCACTGATTTTAATTTTTTATTGTTATTATTGAAGTTTTTGTTTGATTTTAATTGTTTTTATTTTACTTTTACATTTTTCGTGTTTTATTTTTCTTTTAATTTATGAATTTAATTAATATTTTATTTATTTATTTTACATTTTTAAAAGTGTTTTTTGTTTTTTAATAGATTTTTTTATTTATTTTACTTTATTTAGTTTTAGTACATATTTTATATAAATATTTTTAATTTTATAATTTAAGTTTTTGTGTTTAATTTCAATTGTTTTTAATTTTTTATTTAGCATTTTTATATTTAAAATATTTATTTTAATTCATCATTTATTATTCAACTCTTTTTAAATTATTTTATTAATTTTATTAAGTGTTTTATTTTGAAAAATTATTTGAATTTTTTTTTAATAAGTGTTTAATATTATATTGATAGATTATATTGATTTTAATATAATATTATTAAGTTTTTGTGTAATTTCAATTATTTATTTTTGTTTTATTTTTATATTTAAAATATTAATTGTAATTTGTCATTTTTAATATTCAACTATTTTTAATTGTTTTTATTTTAAAATATTTATTTATTTGTTTATTTAATTTTTATAAAGTGTTTTATTCTGATTTGTTTTTATTTTTAAATTAATTTAGTTTAAAAATTTTATGATTTAATTCATTTTTTAACATAATGCACACACACACATCAAAAGAAAGCTCTGTAACTATAGATGTTTATTCTATTTATATATGCGATGTCTCGTGATTCAGATGTACGTCGTCTCATATATTGCAGTGTGACTTTGTCATTAGCTATATTTAAGCGCGACGGAGTGTGACGTTGCGTTGAGTGAGAGAACGCTCTTGTGTTTCGGGTCAGCGCCGTTTACAAAGCCACAATCCCGTGACAAATTCAATTTCTGCCCAAATCACTTTACCATCCGGCTAATTCTCTACGTTTTTATAATCTCATTGGGAAGCTGTAGATGTGACGAATAACCCGTCTGTCTCAGCATTTGCTTCCTAAAAGGCAAAGTCAATTATAACAAACATATATATTCCCTTTCATTTGATGCTTTTCCATTTCAAACCCACCCTAAAAATTAGAGATTGAGTGGAATTTGTGGCATTTCCACTCATTTGGCTGTGAGCTGCAGACACACATCACAGATCGCTCCGTCATGGCCTCGGGCCCAATCAGAGACGACTGAAAGAACGCTATTGATCCACAGCAGCCCAAATCATCAAATCAATTCATTATGCTCCTCTCAGACCTCCAGCTCTGGACCAGACTTTGATGTGACGCTGCGGAGCGAGAGAAGTATGAGCAGTTTAACAAACCCTCATTGTCCCTCAAAGCCTCCAGAAGAAGTGTTTTCCTCTTCACAAACAGTTTTGGCTCTTGTTCCGAGTCAAAAATTAGCGTTATATCATCATTTACTCGTCGTAAACCCGTATGATGATGATGATGACTCTTCTGTGAAACACATTAGGAGAAAGTCTGGAGAATCTCTCTGCAAAAAAAAAAAAAAAAAGTATTTTAATTAGTATTTTTGACTCGTTTTCCAGTTAAAATATCTAAATATCCCTGAAACAATTTTAATTTATTTTAGAAACAACTCTGCAGATATTAAAATAGTAAAACTTGCTTTCATTGAATATATGTTTTTGTCTCATTTTAATTGTTACATTTTTATGATTTGGTTATTTTTTCTTAGTGTTTTATTTTGATTGTTTTTTTATTTATTTTTGTTGTTTTTTATTTAAATTTAAATTTTACATTTTTTATTTAATTTTTAGTACGTTTTTATTTTTGGGTATAATATGCGTTTTTATTTTTAGGTATAAAAATTAATTTTTAGTTAAAATATCTAAAAATCCTTGAAACAAGGTTAATTTACAACTCTGCAAATATTAAAATAGTAAAATAGTTACATTTTAGGATTTGATGTTTTGAATTTTTTTTTTTAGGTTTAAATTTTTTTGTAAGTTTTTTTTATTTATTCAATTATTTATTTCCATTTTATCATTGAATTGTTTTTAGGCTTTATTTTGATTGACTTATTTTAAAGTTATTGATTTTAATTTTACATTTTACATTAAATATTACAGTCGCTGTTTCCCTTTGTTTTCCAAACAACACAGTTGTCCCTTATAATTAGAAAATAACAAAAAGCCAGATTGTTTTGGTGTAGATAAGACAGATGAAAATTAATCTATTGTGATGCTGTAGAAATCTTGGCATCTCATTAAAAGATTTTGAACATTAATTTGAATGTTAATGTAGTGTGAAAAAAAAAATTGTCTTGATTTCCAACTCTACATAAGATATTAAGACTTGTTTTCCTTGTCTCTTGAATATGTGTATTTTTTTTAAATTAGTTTCAAATATAAACGAGCTAAAAAAAGTTAAAAATATCTGCCATTCAATATAACGAAATAAGCACAATGAAATCATTAAAAACAAGCCTTACCACAGTAAATTATGCAGTGTTGCTTTTCAAGTAAATTGATCTAGTTTCAAGGATTTTGAGATTTTTCAAAAAAGGCTCATTATAAACTTAATAAATCATTTTTTGCAGGGTGACCTCGAATGTCAAGTCCTAAAAAGGACAAAACACCATAAAAGCATCTTAACAGTCAGTCGTGCATTTGATCTGGACTTAGTTTTAGACATTTTTTATGCTTTTAGGGTGTATTTGGAGTTTGACAGTCGTGGTCATTATTAAACGGTCGATATATGTGACCCTGCAGCACAAAAGCAGTCTTAAGTCGCTGGGTTGGTTATTTGTAGCAATAGCCAACAATACATTGTATGGGTCAAAATTATTATTATTTTTTAATGCCAAAAATCATTAGGATATTAAGTAAAGATCATGTTCCATGAAGATATCTTGTAAATTTTCTACCATAAATATATCAAAACTTAATTTTTGTTTAGTAATATGCATTGCTAAGAACTTCATTTGAACAGCTTTAAAGGCGATATTCTCAATATTTAGATTTTTTTGCACCCTCAGATTCCAGATTTTCAAATAGTTGTATCTCAGACAAATATTGTCCAACAAACCATACATCAGTGGAAAAAATCACCTTTTTATGACTGGTTTTGTGGTCCAGGGTCACAAAACTCTGTGTAAACAGTCTCTCTATTTTTGTTGCACAGAAAAAAACAAGAGGGTGAATAAATAATGACCGAATTCTCATTTTAGCTGATCTGTGCCTTTAAATCATTGGATTTTCTTACCGTTTGTAATGTGTGTTATCTGGAGAGCTTTATGTTCTCGGAGGGAAATTCTCAGAGTGTGAAACTTCACGCTCTGCTCTCTCTCAGTGTTTGGTCTCGCGGCCGAAGCCAAAACAGGCCACAAACTCATCGTGCTGTTAGTCCACTAATGGTTTGCCTCGAGGACAGAACATCTCATCGAGGCTTTCGCACAGAGTTTGGATTCATTCAGCTTTTTGCTTTTGAAGCTCCATTACAGTCTGAGTAAATATGAGAGGAGATGAGTGACGAGAACGGCATCGGTGTGAAACGAGACAAAAACAACAGCGGCAGAGGAGGAGAGTCTTCTGGTCACTTTGAGAAGTTCAGTAGAGTTCAGTAAAGTTCCTGTAGAACAGCACAGTTACGTCTCGTGATATCAGAGAGTTTGAGGCGTTTCTTAGATGCTTCACGTGAAGCAAGTGAACAGAAGAACAGCAAAGAACGGCCTCAGAGGAAGTTTTCTCATCTTTTGAAGTGTGAAATTAACTACAGAATATGTGCTTCGTGAAAAGTCTTGATGAGTGCAGTTTTCTTTACTGTGTTGATGAATTTTCTGTAGAGACAGGAAGTTGGTAAGAGACCAAGTATACAAACAAAACTCAGCCTGAAATTTTAAAATAGTTTTACAATCTTGATGTTTTAAAGTTTTACAATCATAGACAGACAGACAGAAAAAGATAATTGTTTTGTTTTTTTGTTTTTTTTTGTTTTTTTTTTGCTAGATGGTTGCTATGCAGTTGCTAGGGTGTTGCTGGAATGTTTTGGGTGGTTGCTAGGGAGTTGTTGGTTGCTGTGATGTCGCTGGGGTACTCTGGGTGGTTCCTAGGGAGTTGTTTGTTGCTTAGTGATTGCTGTACTGTTACTAGGGTGTTGCTGGAGTGTTCTAGTTGGTTGCGAGGGTGTTGCTTGTCGCAAGGTGGTTGCTATGCTGTTGCTAGAGTGTTGCAGGGGTGTTCTTAGGGTGTTGCTGGTTGCTATGCTGTTGCTGGGGCATTCTGGGTGGTTTCTAGGGTGTTGCTGGTTTCTAGGGTGTTGCTGAGGTGTTCTGGGTGATTTCTTGGGTGTGCTGGATGGTTGCTAGGGCTCAAAAGTATCCAGTGTTGATTTTAAAGGAAGGTTCTGGATTGAGTTTAAGTTCAGTTCTGTGAGAAGCATGTGTGTCATGATGTTGATTACAACAGAAAATAATTCCAGCTTGTGCAAAAATCACATTTACAGTCATGATATCAATGGCACCAATCCCGCAGCCAACTGGACTACGAACAATACAAAACTCTCAAATCGTCAGCGAAGCGAGCAGTCGTCGTGACGAAAGCCGCATTCCATGACCGGCTTTGCACGGAGGAGCAAACAAAATTTATCGATTGGCCAACGCCTGCCATCGTGCAAATCAGGATATCGGCCAAGTTAAGGACAACGACGACAACACTTTGCGAGATGCTCCCGCCATCCTCCAGCACTGGAGCGATTACTTCGCGAAGATCAGCAACGATGAATTTCCTCATCCACCATTCCAAAGCACCCACCCCGTCTCTGGCCCCATCTCGCCAATCACGACAGCGGAAGTGGAGACAGCCATCAAGAAGATGAAAAACGGGAAAACAACCGGCCCTGATGATATCGCCGTCGAAGCCTGGAAACTCCTTGGGCGCAGAGGTGCCGAGATCCTCGCCGTCATTTTCAACCGAATGGTTGACGAAGGCGTGACCCCGACGACCAGCACAACTGTACCCATTTGGAAGGGTAAGGGTGACGTGACTACCGGCCGATTCGCCTTTTATGCCACGGCATGAAGACTTTTGAGCGAATCTTGGACGCCAGACTACATCAGATCGTCACCGTCACGCCAAATCAATGTGGCTTCGTCGAAGGCAGTGGAACGACGGACGCCATCCACGCCGCCCGGCTCCTCGTAGAGCGGTTCCGGGAGTAGAACAGGCGAATCCAAATGAAGTTCCTGGATCTCGGAAAAGCATTCAACAAAATTCCGCACGAATGTTACCAGCATGGTTTGAACCCCAGTCGGAACATCACCGCCCTTCCCCCGTCGGAGTCCATCAAGGATCAGTCCTCTCACCGCTCCTATTCATCCTCTGCATGGACACGGTGACAGCCGGCATTCAAACCGCCCACCCGTGGTCGCTCCTCTTCGCTGACGACGTATTTTTGGCAAGCGAAGACCGTCAACAGCTGCAAGACCAAATGCAGCAATGGAAGAACCGACTGGACAAGTACGGAATGCGGCTAAACATCAAGAAGACCGAGTATATGGAATGCAGGCCTCAGACCATCAGCATTGATGGCAAAGACCTGAAGAAGGCGACCAATTTCAAGTATCTCGGATCTGTCGTCAGCTGTGACGGCGACACCCTCCCGGACGCCCGAACCGGTGTCAACGCCGCCTGGATGAAATGGCGCCAGGTCACCGGCGTCCTGTGCGATTGACGAATGCCCATTCGAATGAAAGCCAAGATTTACAAGACATCCCGTAACTCTTTATGGATCGAGCAGGCCCTGCTGCAATGGTGTTTCGGTCTGACCCGATGGGACCACGTGACAAACGAAGATGTCAGATCTTGGAGGAGATGCGAGAAGGACGACTCCGGTGGTATGGCCACGTCGTAAGAAGCGACGAAGGATCGTGGCGAGATCGTGGCGAGTCCAGCACTCCGACTAAACCCGCAGGACCAGAGACCACGCGGAAGGCCCAAGAAGCGATGGCTCGACCGCTTGAAGGACGATATGCAGATGCTTCTGTCATAATGTGAGTCAGCGCTGCACAAACCCTCGCTGGAGTGTAAAATAAATGTTTCCTGATCATTAGTCTCTTCTGTTTAGAGCAGAGGCAGGTTTTGTGGTCTGTGTGTGTTACGTGTGTTTTGTTATGATTTTTGAGGTTTCATGTTTGAAAACACAAGGGTTTTCTGGGAAATATGAGCCGCGTCACAGTGTTTTACCGCGGTAGATGTGCTGCAGGCAGGTTTAGGGTTGCGGTAAATCAGCGATGCTCACACACTCCAGAAAGCTTTTTAAGTCTTAACCAGAATGCTGTGTTTGGATGTGAGGAATGTGTGTGTTTGTGTCTGGATCATATATTTCAGTGTTTCCGCCACACAGCACACATTTATACCGCGTTCTGGAATCATCAGAACAACTTGAGCCCGTAAAGTGCATTTTTGCTTTTGGACCGAGTCATAAATACACACTCTGACACACACACACACACACACATTGTGCAATAATCAGCTGTTTAATGCTGCATGACAGTCAACATTTGTCTTTCTAAACTGAATAAGCTGCGATCAGAGAGACGTTCAGTTACAGTCAAAGAGAAATGTCATATCAACTACAGTGAAATATGTGTGATACTTACTGTACACTGCAACAAAAAAAAAAACAAATCTTAAATCAAGATACATTTACTTAAGTAGCATATTAAGTCAAGATATTAAGTCTTGTTTTCTGAAAAACTGATCAAAATAAAGTGAGTTTATGCTTTATGCTAATAATCAGAAAAATCAACTTTAACAAGTTTTATTATTCTGACCCCACTGGCAGATTTTTTAATATCTATATAAATTATAAAGTATAAATTTTCTTACTTTTGATGCATTTTTCAGAAAACAAAACTTAGCATCTGCTTCCTGTTTGATTCTACATCTAAATTCAGGAAGTGAACTGGAATTTCAAATGCATTTGGACACGTTCATTGAAAAAAACACTTAAAATCCTTAAAAATTTACTTTACTGTAATGTACTGCATTAATATTTTCCATATTGGTTGTTTTACCCGTATCTTGAATTTTCCCTGCTTTGAGTTGTAGGTTAACAGGAATGTCCATAAAATTAATGGAAAGATAATTACCAGCACTTTTTATATTAAATATTTCATTTTCTTTTTATTTTCTTGTCTTCCAGTACAAGTGTCAAAAAGGTCTTAAATTAACATTTACTTTATAAGAAAAATGACACATTTTAAGCCTGAAAAAAGTATTAAAATAAAGTTTATGCTTAAAACAAGAACAAATATCTGCCAGTGGAGTAAGAAAAATAAACCAGTTTTTCCTTTGAATTAATTAGATTTTTCTGACATCATTAGCAGATATTTGTCCTTTAAGCATAAACTCACTTTAATTATTTTTTCAGAAAACAAGATTTAATATTTTTTATAATTTTTTCAGAAAACAAGATTTAATTAAAAGAAAATTTGATATTTGTACTGGAAAACAAGACAAAAATGCTGAGAAAGAAATTGATTCTTGCAGTATATAAACACATGCACATGCTCGTCACATATAACTTATTCTTCTGATCCAAATGAAAGTCTTTGTTATATCTAATAACATGAGATGTCAGATCTTTGTCAGAGATGATCACTGCATGCATGTGTTTTGTCTGTGTTTCTTAGATCGTTCATGTTACATCGTTCACACAGAAAACCCATAGTGTGTGTGTGTGTGTGTGTGTGTGTGTGTGTGTGTGTGCATGCATGTGTGAGAGATCATGTGGAAAGTCGATGCACAGATAGTTTAGTTTGTTTGGATTTCATTTCACAAATGAGATGACCAGAATATTTTATTTGCTTTTAATTTGCAACAAATCAGTCTGCTGTCGGCTGCAGCTGCACGTCACATGGACTCTCGTGATGGACAAAATAAAAGCCAGAATTGCAGCAAACTCTGCATTGATTTAAAGCCGCAGCGTGTCATTTCTGCTCAACAGAACTAATCAAATAATGATTTTTTCTAAACCGGTTCCTCACACTATGGTTATAACACCTTTTCATATGATTTCATCATCATTTAATAAATTACTGCTTCTATAATCTCTAATGAATTCACAAATGACTGTTTTAAATGAGGTGTAATCTACTGTACATTGAGGCTAATTTGCATAGAAAGCAGACAATTTGAAATGGGAAGAAATGATAGTGTCTTAAATAAGTGGTGTTACACTGCAAAATTATTTCCTTAGTGTTGTCTTTTTTTGAGTAGAAATATTTACATTTTTGTTTCAAATGTTTCAAAATGCTTAAAATAAGAAAAAAAATATCTGTAAAGGGAACAGAAGATAAACTTAATTCAAACAGAAAAAAAAAAAATATATATATATATATATATATATATAATATTTTTTTTTTTTTTTTTTTTTTTTTTTTGAATTAAGTTTATCATTTTAAGCATTTTGAAACATTTGAAACAAAAATGTAAATATTTCTACTCAAAAAAAAAGACGGCACTAAGGAAATATATATATATATATTTTTATCAATTCATAAATTTGCTTTATTTTGCTTCATTTTTCAGAATACAATACTTAATATCTCAAGTCATTTTGCTTTATCTTGAGTTAAGAATGTGTAGATATTTGTACTGGAAAACAAGACAAAAATACTGAAGAAAGAAAGACTTTTTTTTTTTTTTTTTTGCAAGTTTTCTTTGTCAGCATTTTTCAGTACAAATATCTAGACATTCTTAAATCAAGATACATTTTTATTTGAGAAGAAAAAAAATGACTCAAGGTTTTTGTTTTTTGATTTTTCCAAAATGAAGTGATTTTATACTTAAACAAGAAGAAATGGTGAAAACAAGTCCACTGGCAGATATGTGTTCTTGTTTTAATCATGAACTGACTTCATTTTGATAAATTTTTTTCAGAAAACAAGACTTAATATCTGAAGTCATTTAGCATCTCAAGTAAATGTGTCTTGATTATGAATATTTGTACTGGAAATCATTTTCTCAGTGTATGTCAGATGACGACAGTATCGTCTGTGTAAAGTTCCTGAGCGATTAGAGCAGGTCATGTGAGATCTTCACCTTCAGTCTGCATGTGGATAACACACTTGACATCTCACGTGATGAAGGTTGGATCCCTGTGGACGCGGTGTGGTGATTATCTCACTCAACATGTGCAGCGTCTGTGTTTCATCAGCCGCTCGCTGTAAACTCAGCATGAGATTTCTCACAGACGTCTTGCATTAATATATGAATCATTTCTTCAGTGCAAATGACGTGTTGTGCATTTGTGATGCTTTTTAGGAAAAGTCAATGCGTCAAGTCAAATGAAAAGCAAATGTGTGTGTGTTTGTTTTGTTGCAGGTGAACGAGGAGACGGTGGAGAGACTGGTGCTGCAGTATCCACACATTGTGTTCAGTACAGTGATGCAGGACTGTAAGCGAACGCTGGAACGAGCCTATCAGATGGGCTGGAGCCCCAACACATCCACGGCCTCCTAACACACACACACACATGAACATGACGCCACCGCAGAATCATTATCATTACTATGCCGTTTATTCCGCCTTCCAACATTATGCAGCAGAAACATCAATATTATTTGATCTGAACACAAATATGTTCATGCACACATGACTCTGACATGCAGCTCTGCGTTTATTTGCATTTGCAACCTACTGAGTCGCACTAAACCCGTCAGGAGCTTACTCTAAAAATCCAGAGTAAGAAATAAGACATTTTGCATTTCGAATGAGGAGAAAAAGTTTTTTGGGACCACAGGATTTTTGCATCGTGACATTTCCCTGCAGCTCTCATTATCGTGACTCATCTGGACATTCGTCTTTCCTGATTTGTTTGTTATTCTCATTATCATCAGATGTGATTTTCATTAGATTCTCATTATTGAAACGCACTCATTTTACTACAGCACGAGGGACGTTTCTGTGACAGAGTTATTAAATAAAAAAACTAAATCCGGTACACATACAGCCATGGTGTAGAAATGCTTCAGATTGCTTAATTTTATTACTACACTTTTTTTACTCTGTATTTTTGTCTTGTTTTACAGTAAAAATATCTACGCATTTTTAAATCGAGACATTTACTTAAGATGAATTACTTAAAACATTAACTCTTGTTTAAAAAAAAAAATCTGAAAAAATGAAAATGTATAGTTTATATTTAAAACAAGAAAATATATCTACCACTGAAAAAATAATAATTAAAAAATAAATAGAACAATAAACTTTTTTTTTCTGACCCCACAGGCAGATATTTGTTCTTGTTTTAAGCATAAAGTCGCTTAATTTTTTTAATTTTCTTTCTGAAAACTGTGTACTTGAAATCATTCATTTTATTTTTCAAGTAAATATATCTTGATTTAGTAATGTTTAGATATTTGTACTGAAAAACAAGACAAAAATACTTTTGCGGTTGTTTTTGCAGTGTATTATTTGCATTGCAACAGTGAAACTTTTAGGATAAACGTGTATGTAGTTAATAGTAACAATAATGTTGCAATGCAAAAAAAAACTTGATTTTCTTCTTGCAAAATAGCATCTTATTTATTTCTTGTTATTTTGGATGAATTGGGACTTCTGTCATGTTCGTTCCTGACCGGTTTTGTGCGATTCTCCTCTTTAGACTTCAGTTAGTAGTTTCGCTTGCGTCTGAGTTCATTTAGACACGTTACACTTTCATTAGAAGTTTCACAGCCTGTATTTCTCTCATTGTTCCCCTCTTCAGCGAACGCTTAGAAGTATGAAACGAATGCTGTTCGGCCGATTGAGCGTCATGTTGAAGCTCTGCGAGTCACAGGACGAAGCGAACGCTCTGTTGGAGCAGCTCTGATGCTGTATGTGATGTAGATGTAGAAGTGAAGACGCAGGCCTCGTGTTATTGATTTCGTTTGATCTTGTGAATCTGTAACCCTGTGGTTTGGAGTTTGTTTTGGATGTAAACTGATATATGAGGTTGTTTTGTTTTTTTGTTTCTTGAGGTATATCCACCATATGGATTTTTGCATAACCTATGAATATTTAAGGATGTACTGGCCTGGAGTGTAAGTGAGTTTGCAGTCGAGAGGTTAGTTAGTTAGTTAGTTAGTTTACTCATCTACCCGTCTTCTGCTCCATAGCTTGCCTCATTCAGACGAGCAGGGTATTTTTCTATGGTGTCGTAGGAGGAAGAGTTTAGTTACAGCCTTGATCTTTTACTGTACTGGGGGATTTGAGTCAATTAAAAAACACAATTCTACTTCACTGGCTCCTGCTGTTATTTCAGTCCAGTGTGTGTGTGTGTGTGTGTGTGTGTGTGTGTGAAGTTCACATATAGATCGACAAGCACAAATGGGATCTGGATCTGCTGAATCTCCTTAGACCTGGAGTCACAGTCGTTCAGATTGTTTGTTTATTAAATATTATGCCTTCAGATATTAATTAAATTTACCATTTACCACAGTTTACCATGTTTAAATCCATCTCACAGAGCTCTAGTGATTTTCTCACAGATTTTTTCAAACTCAAAATCTGAAAAGTCTGTTGTTTTTGTTTGGGTTATAACAATGTAATTTTATTTTAGGAAAAATAAAAATTTGTGTGTCTATATATATATATATATGTATATATGTGTGTGTGTGTGTGTGTGTGTCTGTGTGTGGATGTATAACTGTAAATAAGTTGATTGCATCACTAACAAAAAAAGTATGGTTGTATAATCTTTTTTTCCTGAAGAAACCATGGTGTATCATGTAAATAACATGGTGCATTAACATGGTAATCTTTCAGTACTAATGTAATATAATGTCTATGTTATCATTGGTATACTATTATAGTTTGAGTTTTATTTGAACTAGACGTGAATTAGTTTTATATTAATTTTTTTTTTCTGTTTTCATTTTACTTTGATTTTACTTACTTTGTTACTTTTAGTAATTTTGTTGTGTTTTTGTCTCTTTTTTATTTTTAAAAAATAAATGCTGTACATTCACTCCCCCCACCCACAATTCCTGCCGGACCTGAGACTCGAACCTGCAACAATTGCCATACAAGTCCGACTCTCTAACGGACAGGACGGAACGGGACAGGGACCAGGACAGGACAGGACAAATAGGACCAAATAGGACCAGGACAGGAAAAATAGGACCAAATAGGACCAGGACAGGACAGGACAAATAGGACCAGGACAGGACAAATAGGACCAGGACAGGAAAAATAGGACCAGGACAGGACAGGACAAATAGGACCAGGACCAGGACAAATAGGACCAAATAGGACCAGGACAGGACAGGACAAATAGGACCAGGACAGGACAAATAGGACCAGGACAGGACAAATAGGACCAGGACAGGACAAATAGGACCAGGACAAATAGGACCAGGACCAGGACAAATAGGACCAAATAGGACCAGGACCAGGACAAATAGGACCAAATAGGACCAGGACAGGACAAATAGGACCAGGACAGGAAAAATAGGACCAAATAGGACCAGGACAAATAGGACCAAATAGGACCAGGACAGGACAAATAGGACCAGGACCAGGACAAATAGGACCAGGACAGGACAAATAGGACCAGGACAGGACAAATAGGACCAAATAGGACCAGGACAGGACAAATAGGACCAGGACAAGATGTATCTATATAAAAAAATATGGTATTATAGTTAGTGGGCAAGTAATGTAATTAGTATACGGCCAAACCCGCATTAAAGGTAAAACTGCCCGCTTCTGCGAGATTTGCGTCTCATTGTAATCCCAATGCAGCCCTTATTCCAGAGGAGCTATGAGTGAAGTGTATTCTGTGCCCCAGAGACAGATCCCCAGTGAAGACCTCGTCACCTAGACAGCCATCGGGACGAGACCACGGGAACCAGGTGAGTCCTCTGCACAATCTGACTCTGCTGCAGCACGGAACAAACTGCTGCTTCGTCTGGCCTTCCCACTGAGTCTGGTTTCTCCAAGGGTTTTTTCTCCATTCTGTCACCGATGGAGTTTTGGTTCCTCTGGTTTGCTCAGTTGGGGACACTTAATTCCCAGCGATATCCTCGACTTGATCGCACAGATACTATTTAAACTGAACTGAGCTGGATGATGAAATCACTGAATTCACTGATGAACTGCCTTTAACTGAAAATTGAGTGTTTACTCTTGTCCTTTTCCATTATTGACACGCTATTTTCCTATTGAATACTGTAAATCTGCTTTGACACAATCTGAATTGTTAAAAGTGCTGTATAAATAAAGGTGGCTTGATTGACTTGACTATACTGAAGTCTTTCTCATTGAAAAATCTGACGCACGTATAAATTCCCCCCCCCCCCCCCCTTCACAAATCTCATTATTTTTACCCTTGCAGTGTAAATAAACCCCATATCTCACATATTTCAACAGGGCATCTTGCTTTATTAATATTTATTATGAATGTCTTAACCAAACTTTACACTGCAAAAGATGATTTTCTTAGTATTTTTACCTTGTTTTCTAGTATAAATATCTAAACGTTCTTGAATCAAGATGAATTTTCTTGACAAGTAAAATGATTTAAGATATTAAGTCTTGTTTTCTAAAAAAAATATCAAAATTTTGTTAATTTTTGCTTAAAACAAACAAAAATATCTGCTGATGGGGTCAGAAAAATAATCTTAATTCAAAGGCTAAACAAGATTATTTTTCTAGCCCCACTGGCAGATATTTTTGCTTGCTTTAAGCAAAAACTAAGGTGTGTTTCTGCTGATTGTCTATCTTTCTGTGTTTGATGGGGTGAATCAGAAGAGCTTTAGGGACGTGACGGGTCTTTGACTCTCAATCCTCTCGTATGAGCTTCAGTCGCTGCTGTAGAAACACTGAAGGTCAGAGCTTCAAACAGCTTCATCAGACTCCACCGCTGCTCACTGAAAGATCCCGGGCATTATGGGATGAATTCCACAAGGCATCTACTGCAGATTTCAAGAGTTAATTTCACTGCGGCTTTCACTTGCTTCGTTTCATGATGCATGTTTTTTGCTGAAGGAGTCAGTCTCAACATGATCTGTATTTTCCCCCAAAAGATTATAAGTGCATGTATATATGTACATATAATGCACACACACACATATACTGTATTTGTACTGTATATCTTTATTTCTTCTATGTAGTATTTTTATCTGCCTTTAATTATGCTCATAAAAATTAAATTGATATACAAATTTATTTCTTATATTTTATAAACGTTATTACAGTATATTCTGGTTATTATAGTCAAGTAAAACTGAAACTAAAATTAAAACCATAAAAAACCTTTTCATTACTTTAATTAAAATAAACATTAACTGAACGTTAACTTTCAGCTATTTGCCAAGCCTCAATGTAATTTAGTTTAACTCGATGCGCTCAAATTCTATATATAACAACAACAACTACTACTAAAAATGACAAAAAAATAAAAATAGTAAAACTTCAAAATGTTAATATTAAATATTAAACTTTTAATGGTTGCTTAATTGCACTAAAATAAAAATGCATATTATTTATGAAACACTATTTATGCTTTATATTTTATTTACCATTTATTTCTCCAGTATTTTTAAACTGACTTCAGCTACGCCAATTTAACCTAAATTAAATTGTGCTTTTTCAAATGAAAAATTATTTTATTGCAGTATTTTATATCTAAAACATCACATTTATACTGCATGTGTTTATTTACTATTTTACTGTTTAAATTATAGAGTACTTCTACGTTGTAGTATTTTTAAACTGCATTTAATTCATGCTGATTTAAATTAAATACCAGTGTTTTCTTTTAACTGATCTGTGTGTGTGTGTGTGTGTGTGTGTGTGTGTGTGTGTGTGTGTGTGTGTGTGTGTGTGTGTGTGTGTGTGTGTGTGTGTGTGTGTGTGTGTGTGTGTGTGTGTGTGTGTATGATTATCATGTTTAATGTGTCTGTTTCTCCTGTCTGGAGCAGATGAGATGATAACAACAGTAACATAATCATCATATTCATATTCCATCAGTGTTGTCCTGCTTTAGACTCTTATTATGGAACCGTATAATGACCTGCGCTGATGTTCTGCATGTCTGTGGACTGACCTTTCACCTCATGCTGACCTTTGACCCTGCCACACACACACTCCCTCTCCCTTAACTAAATTTCATTGGTTTGTTCATGGTTAGGATGTTTGTTGGCAAGGAAACCGTCGATCCATTTCAGTGACCCTGATGATTATATTGCCTGTTTTATGGAATCGATATGAAGTTTTGTTTTGCCAAAAACTCAATTTAAAATGGACAAAACATGGTGAAATTTAGGTCAACTTTCCTAGCTTCAGCTCTAAGTTATACGGCTTTAAACTAGTCTGATGTCGTTGCGCTGACCCTGTGATGATTCTGACGGACAGCAGCTTTAGTTCAATATTGATTAAGCTGTTGATCCATTTCAGGTCTGTTTTGACTTCTTGTTCAGCGATATTTGTGAAGGTTGAAAGCGTCTGTTTGATGTCTGATGAGAAACGGCCTTCAGAAGCCACTCAAGTAATTAGATCTCTAAATATTCATGTGGTCATTAAACTCTGAACGGGTTTGCAGAATCTCTGACCGCAGTGGCCGGAAAGGACGTCTGTCCTGCTGCTTTGGAAGAACATCCAAAAGTGACGCCAGACGTGATCAGAAACACAGAAGAAACTTTCACAAACTACAGTGAGGTGCGCTGAGAAACAATCTGGCGTACAAATAATATTCACTCAGAAATTGCTTGTAAATTTCACAAAAAAATTGCAAAGAAATGGCACATAACACATTGAATTAAACATGCAACTTTTAAGTAAATTTAATAAAAAAAAAAAAAAAATTATAATCTTTGTTTTAATTACAACTTGGGTTTTATCAATTAATTTTTCAGTGTATGAAATGGAATTACCGTGGTACATTTGGTATGTACTGTACTGAATGATAAAATAAATTTTTTTTATTATAAATATTTTATAGGATATTATGCATAAACATTGTACTTTAACTGTGCATCATAATTTTTTGCTAAATGACATTGAAATGTACTTCTGCATCTTAGAATTTTTTTTAACTGCTTTCAATTATGCTGATTTAAATGCCTATTTGAATTAAAAATAATTCCTACTATAGTATTTTAGAGAACATTAGTATATGTTTACTATATATCTTTAATTCTAGTTCAAATTGAAATTATAAAGTACTTAATACTATATAAGTACATCATTAAATTATTTCTACGTCAAATAATTTTAAACTCATATTTTCTCAGTTAAGCTGACTTAAATCTTTTCTTGTTTAAAATGTAGCACTGGTAGTACAGTAAATGTAGTATTTTATGAACTGCCTTCAATTATGCCGATTTAAAAAGTGAATTCATGCTTATTTAAACGAAAAAGGTTTGTTATATAATAAAATGTTTTGAATAATTTAATAAATGTTCTATTTATGTGATTTTGTATTGGAAAAGCAGCATAATTGATCATTTTAGTTTATGCATGAACTAATGTCGATGAATAAGACCTGATTATGAAGTGATTTACAATAACTGCATTGTTTTCCTGCAGATTTCGTCCGGTTGATGAGCGACAGCTCCTCAGAAACTCCTCGTTGTGTCAGATTGTCCAGCGAGATGTTCTTGTAAGCGATCACCACTGTCATCTGCGTTGAATACGCCACACGCCATTCCTGAAGGCCAAATTGAGGGCTTTCAGAAATCTAGTTAGCTTTGTTTACCGACCTTTCCATCAGTCCGAGCGTCCCGTCAGCAGACAGCATGTTATCAAGCACTGTCAACAGACGCATACACATACATCAATACATCTGACCTTCTGCATTTGACTGCATCTTCAGACACCAGCGTCTGCACACATCTGTTTGGTGGGTTTATATCTGCTGCACAATGAATTTCGTTGCAAAATACAAAAGACTCTAGACGCCTGTCCTTGGGTTTGAGTAACAAATAATGATTGTTGTGAATAACAGTATTTGAGAGTTTCATGCCTCGCGCTGTTTTTCTTCCCAGATCTTTTGCTGTTGATGTTAGAAGTCGAACTCTACAGTATTTTAGCACAAATAAATCTACATGGTAATTTTGGTCATTTTTAATTTATGCTTATTTGCATGAAATACTTGTATTAATTATATATAAAACAAAAATACAAGTTTTCTTTTACTTCGCATAAACTGAATATAAATCAGCATGAATCAAGGCAATTAAATATATTAGGATGCAAAAGTACTAGAAGAAATAAAGATATACAGTAAAATACAGTGTTTATGTATATACAAAATTATATAATAATTCAAATAAACAAATCAGCATAAATGACGGCAATTAAAATACTAAGATTAAGTTCTTTGCGATGTGTTTTTTAAACGAGATAAAGATATACAGTAAAAAAATACAATATTTCTATATAAAATACTAAACTCAAAATTTTGCATTTAAATATGCATACATTAATTTAAATCACCATAACTGAAGCCACTTAAAAATACTAGGATGCAGAAGTAATTTACCATTTATTTTTTTAATGAGAAATAAAGATATACAGTAAAATACAATATATATATATATATATATATATATATATATATATATATATATATATATATATATATATATACTATGATAAAATGACTTTAATTAAAAAAAGCTTACATTAATTTAAATCTGCATAATTGAAAGCAATTAAAATACTAGGTTGCATAAGTACTTTACAAGTACTTTATTTTTTACAAGAAAAATACTGTACTGTAAATAATTTTTTTAAATTTTAATTAGCATAATAGAAGGTGGTTAAAAATACTACTTATAATTATTAAATATAAATGAACAAATAATTTATTCTTATTTAAATGAAACATTTACATTTTATGAAATTATTTGTATTATTGTATTTTATATATAAACGTATTTGTACAGCATATTGTTTTTCTTTCTGCAGTGTAATTGTAAGTGTATCATGTGCCGCAGCTTTTTTTTTACTCAGGTTTTGAAGGCTGCTCTTGGAACGCGAGGAATGTTTTCCAGACATTTTTCTGGTCATGCCACGTGTTTTTTGGGTTCATATGCTGTAAATTTGCTCTCTGAGGGTCTGTGTATTTACAGACCGAACTGTTTTGCTCTGGCTCAACTTCTCGCCTCTAATGGATGTTCCCTTAAATTCACCTCTGACATCAGCAAAACCAGAGTTTCCCCGCAGCTCTGGAAATCCCGTCCATCAGTGTCTGGACTCTGGGATTTAACCACCCGACGTCTGTGTCTTCTCTCCACGTGTGTTTCAAACTCCGTTTGAGCAAGAACTCAGATGAAGAGGCATTTGAACAGATTGTTGAAAGTATTAATAATAATAACAGCAACAATAAACATTACTTTCTAAAAGTTGCATCTCAAAGCGTTTTACAAGAATAAAATAAAATACATTCAAATACAAAATGAAAAAAAATACAATATCAGACAATTACAAAATAACCATATAAAAGCTACCCTAAATAGTAATCTAGATTCTTAGTGTGCAACTCAAAAATCAAGGAACTAGTAATGTTAAATGCAAATATTAATATCTTTTGTTGTTGATGTTAAAAGTCAAACACTACTTTTTTTGCACAAATGAATGCATTATAGGATCAATTAATTTTTATTGCATTATCAGTTGCTTGTATTACTTGCATTCACTGGGAACCGAACCCACAACCTTGGAGTTCTTTCTGCTGTTTATAGTTATACAACATTGCAAAATACAAAACTTACATTAAGAAGCGCTGATTTCGATGAGTGTCCTTGGGTTTGAGTAACAAATAATGATTGACGTGAACAACAGCTTCAGGCCTCCCGCTGTTTTGTTTCTCACATCTTTTTCATCTCCAATCAAACTACAGTATTTTAGCACAAATTAAAATGTTACATGGTAATATTGGTAATGCTATCTTCATGCATTTAAATGCATGCATTAAAGGTTAAATAAAAACATTTACTTTGCATTCAAGATGTACATTTTATCAGTTGCTTGTATTACTTGCATTCACTGGGAATCGAACCCACAACCTTGGAGTTGCTCTATTGTTTGTTTCCATTCATCTGATTAATCTCAGTCACTTTATTTTCTATTGTTTGTGCTTATACAACATGCAAAATACAAATATATACATTAAGAAGCACTGGTCTGTCCTTGGGTTTGAGTAACAAGTTATATTTATTGTGAATATCTGTGAACTTCAGGCCTGTCGTTGTTTTGTTTCCTAGATATTTTGTTGTTGATGTTAAAAATCAAACTCTACAGTATATTTGCACAAATTAATATCACATTGCAATATTGGTAATGCAGTCTTTTTGCATTTAAAGGCATGCATTAAAGGTTAAATTTATGCATTTACATTGCAATAATATATACATTTAATCAGTCGCTTGTATTACTTGCATTCACTGGGAATCGAACCCACAACCTTTGGAGTTGATCAACTGTTTCCATTCGTCTGTTTATGCCTATACTACATGCAAAATACAAAATATAGAGTAAAATATTCTTAAAATAATATCCTGTAACTCATAAGTGACACTAGCAACGCTGAGGTCATAGGTTCGATTCCCAAATGCATGAACTATAGCTTAACCGCAGTGTGTTTTGTTTGGATAAAAGTGTCTGCCAAATGCATAAATTTAAATAATCATCTTGAATAGCAGTATTAAAACATTTTATGATTCTCTGATCCATGCATGTAAATAATATGAACTGATAGTTTAGCCAATATCTTTCTGCAGACTTTGATTCGCAGGATAAGTCGTACCTGCAGCAGGTTTACAGAGATCCATTCATGCACGAGACCCCTGCGGTTCTTTTAATCAGGCAGGTAAAGTCGTTCATCACAAAGGTTAATGAATATCTCGCAGCGCATTGAAATGCTTTACAGTATGTTGACATTTGTTGCTCTTTTCCTTTTGTTTTTGTTTTTTCTTTATAAATGGAAAAGCGTGTGAAAATGGCTTCATTTTCATGCAGGACGAGTCGCTTGTATGCAGATTTGGGCACAGATGACATTTCAAAGCACTTATTTGTGCAAATCTTTGTTTTAGATGGTAAAGGTCACAGAATGAGACCCACTTTCTTCATTTGAATAGAACATGAGGAAAACATGCAAAACTCGTCACCACTCCGGCACGGCCATCAGATATGCGTGTGTGTGTGTGTGTGTGTGTGTGTGTGTGTGTGTGTGTGTGTGTGTGTGTGTGTAGTTACAGTACGTGTGTGTGCAGCATATTTTGGGTAGGAATTTGCACCCAGAAGTGATTTAAACCACACTAAAACAACTTTTGACAGATGAATGCAGACAGTTTTCTGTTTGTGTGTGGGATGTGTGTGAAGCATGTTTAGGGGACAAGTTTGTACCAGGATGTAAGCTATATCTTTTGCAGACGTCCAGAGTTGTAGAAACTGTACAAAAATAAAGGGAATAATTTTTTTTTATGATTGTAAAAATACATACTTTCTGTTTCTGGTTATGGTGTGAGTTAGGGTGTATTTATAGCTAGCTATATATAAAAACAGTCCATTTTTTGATCTGACTGATGTCCATGTCAAAGTAAAATAATCACATCAAGGTACTTTATGATTTGTGATATATTTATCAGTGTTGTTTTAGTATATATATATATTTAATTTTGGTTGTTTTTTGTCACTTTATGTGCTTTTATTAGCTTCTGTTCTTTTTTAATATTACTATTTAAGTTTAATTTATATTTGAAATGTTTTAGTAATTTTGTTTGGAGCTTTTGTCAGTTTTATTAGTTTTTTTCTGTTTTTAATATTATTATTTAGGTATAATTTATTTGGTCATTTTTATTAGTTTTAATTCTTTTTTTAATATTACTATTTAGGTTTAATTAATTGATTTATTCCCATTTAAGTTAATGTTTTAATAATTTTGCACATAAAATAGGCTTTTGTTATTTTTATTCATTTTTGTTTCTTTTTATATGGGTTCAATTTACTTTCATTTCAATTTCAGTTAATGTTTTAGTCATTTTTTTATGTGCTTTTGTAATTTTTATTATTTTTTCTTTTTTTAATATTACTAATTTAGGTTTAATTTATTTTTGTTTATATTTTAGTTAATGTTTTTGTATTTTTGCTATGTGCTTTTGTAATTTTTATTATTTTTTCTTTTTTTAATATTACTAATTTAGGTTTAATTTATTTTTGTTTATATTTTAGTTAATGTTTTTGTATTTTTGCTATGTGCTTTTGTAATTTTTATTCTTTTTTCTTTTTTTAATATTACTAATTTAGGTTTAATTTATTTTTGTTTAAATTTTAGTTAATGTTTTTGTATTTTTGCTATGTGCTTTTGTTATTTTTATTAGATTTTGTTCTTTTTTTAAAATGCTACTACGTAGGTTTATTTAGTTTTTATTTCACTTATTACCCTTTATTTGTTTACAGTTAGTAATTTTAGTGCTTCAGCCTAAATTTACTTCAGTTGGTTGCCAAGGCAAAAATGTAAATTTTTATGCAAATTTTTTTTAATCTAAAATGTATTTATTTGATATAAATTATTATTATTTTAGCTTTATTTAATTAAAAAATGTTAATAGTAATGATAATAACCTGCCTGATGTGTATTTCATCTTTACTGTCTTGTTAGATAAATGTCAAGTGACTTTAACAGCATCTGAACAGCATCTTTACAGGTTTTCTTCTGCCAGTCACTAAATGAGCAGTAATTCGTCCTGTGAGAGGAAGGAGATATCATTCAGTGTCATCATAATGAGCATCAGTTCACAATAGAGCTGAAGTTAAGAAGAGTGAAATCATGGAGATGCTCCACCTGAAGCCTCTCGAGAACGACACGCGTAATCGCTGCTCAATCATCAGGCTTTCATATTGAAATATCATCTTCATAAATGACAAAAAAACACATCATGAGAAGATGCTGGGTGAAAAGTCATTTAGTTTCTCTAAAACGCTCAAATTTGTGTGTCGAGTGCCATGAGACGTGAATCTAAAGGGGAGAGCGGGGCATGTTGTCACAGGTAATGATTCGTCAGGGGGGCTTTATTTATGAAGGTCAGTTTCTGTATAAACTCAAACAACAGAAATGTCAATGATTCACGCTCATGAAGCTCCGGCAGACGTCTGGACTCTTCTGAGATGGATGGCTTTGGATGTGTTCATACGGTGTTTTATACGAACACACACCACACACACGTGTTCGTCGCACAGGCTGAATTATGAGCTCAATATCTGCTTCACATTCAGATCAATTTAATTAGCCTTCGCACACTCGTCCAGTGACGTTTGAGAAGAAATAATCGCATTTGGCCCTCAGCGAGATGAATCGTTTCATAACACAGATTGGGTTTGGAGTCCATTTGTGGCTGTGAGTGTTTGTGAACGCTGAGGGTGAATGTCATTAATGAAGCACTTTTAACCGTGTTAATAGTTTGATAATGAAGCTCAGTGACTCGCCGCGTCCATTAAACTACTTTATCAGCAGAATAAAACAAGAAGCTGTGAAATGCACTCAAGACGTCTTCTGAAGCAGGTCGTGGTTTAACATCCGCCCTGTGGGCCTCAAACACAGTTCAGAACTAGACATCACTTCAATATGTGACCCTGGAGCACAAAACCAGTCGCTGGGGTATATTTGTAGCAATAGCCAACAATACATTGTATGGGTCAAAATTATAGATTTTTCTTTTATGCCAAAAATCATTAGGATATTAAGTAAAGATCATGTTCCATGAAGATATTTTGTAAATTTCTTACCGTAAATATATCAAAACGTAATTTTTGATTAGTAATATGCATTGATAAGAACTTCATTTGGACAACTTTAAAGGTGATTTTCTCAATATTTAGATTTTTTTGCACCCTCAGATTCCAGATTTTCAAATAGTTGTATCTCAGACAAATATTGTCCAACAAACCATACATCAAAGGAAAGATTATTTATTCAGCTTTCAGATAATGTATACATCTCAATTTCGAAAAATTGACACTTAAGACTGGTTTTGTGGTCCAGGGTCACATTTAGAAATGTTATTTTGCATTAAACCTCATATATCAAAGTTTTTATGCAGCTGTCGAGGTTTTTCACTCTTGCTCATGTTGCTGTCGGTCTCAGATTTTCTCATGATCGTTTTGTTTTCTAAATGCTCATCTGAACTCATTTATACAGAAGAAAGCACTTTTAATATGTGCTGCATTAATATTCAGGTGAATGTCATGAAAGGATGAACCTTTTAATCGCTTCAAAACAAGCGTCTGTGTCCAGACTGAGCTCTAGCACAGTGATGAGAATGAGATTGAGCTTTTTTAATGGAAATGCTTGTTCCTCCACGCAAACATCTTAAAAACGTCAGACTTCAGTTTCTTTGTGTTTAATATTTATCATTTAATTTTGGGGTGAAATGGATGTTTTCTTCATGAGATTCTCACATTGTCATCAGTTCTGTTGTTGCTTTCTCACAACAAAGTATTAAATATCAGCTCAATCTGAACATCAGAGATTTCAGGGCGAACTCATAGCAACATGCTAAATTTTATAGATTAATCCTTAATTTACAGTAAAAAAGAATGTATATTTTATTAACTGAAATAATGCTAATACATCACAATTATCTTTTTTTTTTTTTTACCTTTATCAGACATCCACTTATAAAATCATGAATCAAAGTTCATCACAAGTAGTTTTTCATGTTTTGTTTTTTTTGCAAATTATAAGATGACTTGTTTTTCACTTCCATAAATTGTGCATTCAAATGTGTTTTACTGTAGAATTCCTGTTAATAGAAAGAAAATAATTGCATGCACATAACTTATCCTTAGTAGCAATATATCTCCATTAGTTTTGAATGAACATTTGTTTAGTACTTTATGGATTTTTACTGTTAAAATAACTAAATAAATATCAAATACATAATATAATATAAAATAAAAAGATTTTCTCAGTATTTTTGTCTTGTTTTCCTGTACAAATATCTAAATATACTTAAATCAAGATGCATGCACTTTAAAGGCAAAATGACTTAAGATATTAAGTCTTGTTTTCAGGGGAAATTGTGCATTTAATTGTGCAAAATTAAGCATGTTTATCCCTAAAACAAGAAAAATGATCTGCCAGTGGGTCGGGAAACAGGTAAAAAGATTATTTCTTATTTTAGGAAAGTCAGTTTACAGTTTTAAACAGTTTGAAACAGAATAATGACTTGTTCTTTTTCAATGCCAAAAACAGTATATTACAGTAAAATTACATGAAATGTTGCATTACAGTTTTTCACTGTATATAGTAAGATAATTAATCACTAAACAATTAATAGGTTTTTACCGTAGCCTTTTTACAGTTCTTTACCATTAAAGTTATGATCATTTATGCTCTAAATGTTCAAACATGCTCATATTCTCATTAAACTGAAATATGCAATAAACATTAATTTAACAACATTAGATGTAACATACAACCCTAATAAACATAACTGATAAAAAAAAAATAAGGAGAAACCTAGTTATTTCAAAGAAAAAACATCAAATTCAAACAAAATTTGAAATGCAACGCAGAGAATTCTGGGAACGTCAATTTACGGTTTTTCCCTGTAAATGTTACATTCTTTTTCACTTCCAAAAGCGGTATTTCACCGTAAAATTGTCTGAAATGTCTATTACAGTTTTTCACCGTATATATTAGGGGAACTTACCGTTAACCATTTAACAGGTTTTTACCGTAGCTTTTTCACAGTTTTTTACCGTTAAAATCACGGCCATTTTTTTTACAGTGTATAGTTACAGAAGTTTTTACAGTGTAGTTTCTTTATTCTTCTTTGTTTGTTTGTAGCCTGTGAACACAACTCAATGTGACTTTGTGACCATTTGAAAAAGAAAAATGTGTGTTTGTGTGTGAAAGAGAAAGACCTGGATCTATCAGAGCAGATGGTGAACATCAAACCAGCGCATTGTGGAGGTCTCGAAGACCCTCTGTCTGTCTCTTTCTGATCATCCTGCTGCACAGAAACGCTCGTTTTCATCCTAAACCCTGTGAAAAAGCTCAGGTTTGTGTCTCAAACGGTTTCATGTTAAAGCGTTTGTTCAAACACACACATCTCTGTATGTTCCAGTGTGTGTTCTACCCATCAGATGCTCACATTGAGGATAAACAGTTAAACAGAACGTGATCCCGCGAATGAAAAGCCCGTCAATACATTATTTATCTGTTCAATGCAAAACACGATCAATGCGTTCTTATCTGACAGAGCTATTGATCTGAAAGCCAAAGCCACATTATTTCAATCAGTGAATTACGGATGCCGTCAAATCTCAAACCATCAAAACATGAAATAACGGTCCAGCAGAGAATCATCTGATCTGGCTAATGAAAGAGAGCTTTCTCAATGCTTTCTCAAACACTCGGATTGAGCACCGGGAAGCTATTTGACTCAATTTTGAGTTCCAGTAAACCTAGCTGTAGACCCGGTTTGATGTCTAAAGTGTCCCGTAAAGAAAAAGGCAAGTGGGAAATGGATGGAAGCTTTCAGTTCGATGTCTTGGAAGAGAGTTTGAGACGGAGTTTCTCACAGCAGCAGATTGCAAGGACCAATTCTCCAGTTGCTTATTAGCATACATATCACTAGCATATTAGCTGTTTATTAGTATTTATAAAGCACATATTAATGCCTTATTCTGCATGACCATATTTTAGAGCCATTAATCCAACCCTGTACCTAAACTTAACAACTACCTTACTATTAATAAGCTGCAAAATAGGAGTTTATTGAAGCAAAAGTTGTAGTTAAAAGTTACTTAATAGTGAGAATTGGTTCTTAAAATAAAGTGTGACCTTAATTATACTATTATAGTATTTATTAATATTTTGAATAACTGTTATTGTTATATTCTTTTACTTTTAATTTTAGTTAAATTTTCAGTGATTTTGTTGTTTTTGTAATTGTGTTTGTAACTGTATTAGTTTTTTAAATATTTCTATATAGCTTAAATTTAATTTGATTTCAGTTTTAGTGATTTTAGTACTTAAACGTATTTCAGTTACATTCCCAATTGTCATTTAATTTTTTTTATTTATATTTTTATATAAATATTTATAAAATAATTTAATAATGTGCTTTTGTCATTTTTTTTTCTTTTTAAATACAGTATTTCTCTATAGCTTTTAATTATTTTTATTTCAGTTTTAATCATTTTAATACTTCTTATTTCAGTTTATTGCCGAGGCAACATTTAAAATGTTTGTTTACATGTTTTTAATCTAATATATTTTTATATAAATATAAATATTTATGAACTAAGTTTTAGTAATTTTGTTATGTGTTTTTGTAATTTTTATTATTAAAAATAAAAATAAAAATCTCTATAGCTTTCATTTATTTTTATTTCAATTATCCGCCAAGGCAACATTTGTCATTTTCATTCAAGTTTTCATTCAACTAATATTTATATTTGATTAAATTTTATTTCGGCTTTAATTCCCAGTACCAAAAGCAATAGTTTTTAATGGTTTTATCTTTAGTTTTAGTTAATAATAATGTGTTCCAGTAAACCTATATAGGCTGTAGACTCAGTTTGATGTCTAAAGTGTCCCGTAAAGATAAAGGCAAGTGGGAAATAGATGGCAGCTTTTAGTTCAGTAAGTGGACGAGCACTTTGTCCTATAAAGTAGAGTCCTAGGCCTTATTTCTGATGTGGTTTTATGTCATTTGATCCAATCATTGTACACAAGAAAATACTCTCCGGCTTTTATGGAGGACGGAGCGGCGGGTCGAGCCGCAGTCAATTGTGTGGCAATTTTCCGCCGGCGAAACCTGCAGCCGTGCCCTTCACGACTCTAATTCGACAACAGCTTGAGGCGAACGCCAATTCCATATTTTAGCTGTAATGTGATTTTCTGTTCCTGCTGTTTCCTTCCCCCCCTCTGCTGTCCTGCAGCATCTGAGCTATAACCAACCATCATCATCATCATCACAGTCCTGATCTTTCTCCTCTGTTTATATGCAAACGTACCGTCCTCATAGATAATGCCATCAGGATAAACACTTATTTTGTCTCTCCTCACAGCAGGAGGTACATTCGCTCCGCCGAAAAAGTCTCGAACAATGAAATGTGGTTTTGTTTGTGGCATGAAAGGCCTCGGAGGCGATCGAGCTCTGGAAACATTTCGCAGTGGTTTTGTTCTCTGATATGCAGGAGCTCAAATCAAACTGACGCACAAAGACTCTTTGATTGTCTTCGCAGGACAGACGCACAGCTGTGTTTATGATCGCGGTGCTTTGTGCTAAAGGCATCATCTAAGACGCCCAAACAGAGTGTCGTTTAACATGTCGAGCTCACATTCTTCAGAAGATCTGTGCTTCTGTCTGACTCACAGAGTTTGAATGTCTTGGAAAGAAGTTTGAGGCACAGCAGCAGAATGTGAGGCGGTCGTGTGTCATTTTGCATATAAAAATTATTTAAAAAAATACATTTTAGTATTATTTATATACTAGGATAGTTTTATTAGGGATGCACCGATGTATCGCCCAACTCTTACGAAACTTAACCATGTTTTTATTATAGTTAATGTGTAGTAACCATTTTTTTTGGCATGTTTATTACCCTTACAAAAAAAAGCACATGAACTTCACATGTGCAATAATATGTTAAAATTACATGTGAAATTTGTGAAAAAACATGAAACATGGTTTTGAAAAATTTTCACATTTTTCAATTGGACACGTGTCCACATATTTCACATGTAATTGCACACGTGAAGTTCATGTGCTTTTTCTGAAAGGGTCTAACCACAGTTGTACTACAAATACCATAATTAAACTATGGTTAGTGTTGCAAAACCATAATTTGTGGTTGCCATGTTTAACTACATTAACCATGTTTTTAAACATGGTAAAACCATCATTAATTTTTGTTAGGGAATAATCGGTATCGGCCGATAAAAGCAATTATCTTCACATCTGCCATCAGCCAATGGTTTAAAAACAGGAGATGAACAGAGCAGATTATATCCTGTCAATCAACAGGGGGAGGGAAAATGTGTCTGACAGCAACTTGCGTGCAGAAAATGTTTCTTGTGTTGAATTTAGCGCTGTCCAAGCTAACATGGGTTTAGTCTCGTGTAGCCAGATCTTCAGACTGACGGCAGAAGGTCTGGGAACCTTGGGCGCTTTGAATGGTCAAGGCCCACCCAAGAGGCCATATGATTAACAGGTAAAGAAACCAATCACGTTTTGTTTTGTGCCACATCATGTTTAAGGGCGTGGATTTGTCCCCACAATAACAGACCGGTGTGTAAATCTCTTGGACATATTTTAAAGAGTCTATGACGCAAACTTTAAATATTTAATATACATTTGAAAATCCAGCATTTAGTCGATCCTGATAAGTGCTCATTTGTCACAGTGACATCATGTAAACATGACAGCTTTCTTCTTCCATGAGGGGGTTTGGCATCACAGCATCTTAGTTTCTATGCAGAACATTAAATAACACAACACACACGTCTCTTGGAAATCCTGTATAATTTAACCAATCTGATGACGACTTTGAAACCCCTGAAGTGTTTCCAATTTTGTGTGTGATATGCATCAGAGGTTTGTGATGTTTGAGACTAACATGGGTTTAAGCCGGAGTTGCCAGAACTGCATTTTTTCTTTGCACCAAACATTATTTCTAATGTGCCTCCCATCCAATAATTGCAAAGAGCTTTGTGTTTTTTTGTTTTTTTATTTTACTTTTGGTAAGAAAAAAGTCTCAGATAGCAAATCCAGTACATTTTGTTACAAAAATCAAACAATAAATGCCATTGTGATGCTCTTAAATGTGCCGTGACATATCACTGTAGCAGCTCCAGTTAATTTCAGCAAGTCTCTTTCTCTTTAATACAAGTTATAGCACCAAATAAACATGAATGAACATCAGAAGGTGTTGAAAGATATAGTACAACTAGGATAATGTCTCATATAATAGCTCAATCAGCGCTTCAACCACGGAAAGACACCAATAACAATATGAAAAATTAAGTGAACAATGTCACTTAACATTGCATTTACCTCAGGAAAGTTATCCAGTGTTCACAGTTGGTTAGTTAGCTCTAAAAACACTAGAGGGAGCCTAATTACTGTTAATTAAATGTGTATGTTTGAATAAATCTGTCATAAAGACATTTTTTTTATAAAAACTACCTTATGTGCAACTGATCAAAAATAAAGGAGGATGAATATTTCTGCTAAAATCACAAAATAAACTGTAACCAAACACACTCTGCTGCTTGGTATATTTATTTTATTTTCACCTACATCATAATGTCCCTCAGTTGACCTTTAATTTTTTTCCCATTGTGTTTACTAAAATGTAGGTCATGCCTTGCCCATCTATAGCCTGTGGCTATATTTATATTGATTTTTCACAGGTCATACATTTATTTCAGAGGTGTATGAGGGGAGAGATCTGATAAAATAGGAGTGGATACGGATCCAGCTTGTTCTGACATAAATGAAGCCTTGCTGATTCATTTAAGAAGAGAGCATTTGGATTTACAAAAATCACTGCAGTTGTGTTTTCTCACCATTTCAACACTGCGTCAACTACACATTAATTTTTGTTTGAATTAGATCACTCAGTAGTAGGTCTTTGGAAGACTTTTCATGCACAAACTCATGTTATTTCTTCTTTTTTTTTTTGTAATGCGATTCCCAAACTTTTTTGTCAGCCGAACCTTGTTCACCTAATATATTTACTTGAAGTCCCCATGAGATTTTAAGTTAATAAGTTAATAATGAAGTAAGTCTGATGATGCACGGGGCAACTGGGTGAGACACAGAGCCCATGACCAATCTAAAATACCCAGATAGAAATTTGTTACCCATTCTCAATGGGAAAGTTGCCCAGCAAAATTGCTCAAAAATTTGGACCGTGCATCATCAGTCTAACACATTTGCCTGGTTCTCTGACTTTGGTTAATAGTTAACATGACATGCAAGTAAACAAATTCAATATTTCATCTTTTTAGTTATGTTGCTGTCTCACAAGGCACACAATGAAGGAGTAACTTCAAAGAACAGCCTTTTAATTATAATCCACAGAGAGAACACAAGGAAACTAGGAGCATCTAGAATCGAGGGTAGCACAACACGTTGACAAATAATAACCAATGAGGACAAAACAGAAATGGGGAGAATTTATACAAAAGCAAGAAAGAAACTAATGAAATAATTGAATGAACACAGGTGAACAGAATAACTAATCAGTGCAACTCAGGAAAACTAGGTCAAAGGAACAAAAGACAGGAGATCAGGAACAGGAAAAAACACAGAAGTCCATGACTGTTATTACATAGGCTAAGTGTTTGATTGTTTATTGTTTATTTGTTATTTTAAATTATTCATTTTAATTTTACAGTTTTATTTAGCACATTGATAGCATGTTTTAGCATGTTGCTAGCATGATTTAACACATTGCTAGTATTTTTTTTAACATGTTAGCATGATTTAGCACATTTTTGACATGCTTCTAGCATAATTTAACACATTGTTGGCATGCTTCTAGCCTAATTTAACACATTGCTAACATGTTTTAACATGTTGCTAGCATAATTTAACATGCTGTTAGCATGATTTCACACATAGCTTGCATGATTTAACACATTACTAGCATGTTGCATGATTTAGCACATAGTTAGCATGTTTTATCACATTTCTTACATGTTGCAAGCATGATTTAGCACATTCCTAGCATTTTTTAACATGTAAGCATGATTTAGCACATTGTTGACATGCTTCTAGCATAATTTAGCACATTGTTAGCATTTTTTAACATGTTGCTAGCATAATTTAACATGCTGTTAGCATGATTTCACACATAGCTTGCATGATTTAACACATTACTAGCATGTTGCATGATTTAGCACATAGTTAGCATGTTTTATCACATTTCTTGATGCTAGCATGATTTTGCACATTGTTAACATGATTTTACACATTTCTAACATTGCTAACATGTTGTATGATTTAGCAAATTGTTAGCATATTTCAAAATGTTGCTACCAAGATTGAGCACATAGCTAGCATGTTTTATCACATTTCTTACATGTTGCAAGCATGATTTGCTAGCATTTTTTAACATGTATGCATGATTTAGCACATTGTTGACATGCTTCTAGCATAATTTAGCACATTGTTAGCATGTTTTAACATGTTGCTAGCATAATTTAACAATGCTGTTAGCATGATTTCACACATAGCTTGCATGATTTAACGCATTACTAGCATGTTGCATGATTTAGCACATAGTTGGCATGTTTTATCACATTTCTTGTTGCTAGCATGATTTTGCACATTGTTAACATGATTTAACACATTTGCTAGCATGCTGTATGATTTAGCAAATTGTTAGCATATTTCAAAATGTTGCTACCAAGATTGAGCACATAGCTAGAAAGTTTTATCACATTTCTTACATGTTGCAAGCATGATTGAGCACATTGCTAGCATGTTTTAACGTGCTAGCACAATTTAGTACATTGCCAACATGTTTCTAGCATGATTTAGTATGTTGCTTGATGTATATAGAAATATTATAAAGGAAGAAAAGATAAAGAAAAGTGAAGAAATCTTTAGTCACTGGTGATCTAGATCAGTGCTGTTCTAAATTCACATCACTTCTGTCAGAGTTTCTTCTCTGTAACCTTTTTCCTTTCGCACCCTTCAGCTCTCAGCTAACACTGTTTGCCCTGCGGCCGGCGAGCTGCTGCTGGAAAGCTGCCTCTGACCCAAGCAATTCAATTAGAGCCATTATAAAGTGATTGAGAGAGGATCAGACCGTCCTCCAAAGTACATACATATTTAATTTCTCCACACACACCATCAAAAACTCAAATGGAACAATGTTTGCGTCTAGACTGCCAGTAATAGAAGACAAACCGCTGCTGGTGAAGGTGGATCTGCTGGATGAGAGCGTTGCGGTCAAACTGTGCTGGGTTTGGTGGCAGATTTGGGCATTTCACAAGGAGGACCTGGAGTTCAGAAGATCTAGTTCTAGCATTTCATCCTCAGTGAGAATATGTACCAAGAGACCAAGTGGAGTAAATCAGCTATACTACTATATCCCTCTGATGCATGAATTATTAAATCACAAAGTGAAAAAATCAAACAAGTGAAAAATCATGGTAATTTTTTTTTTTTTTTTTTGTCAATATATTATATTTTGAGGGAGTTACATATATGTCGACTGTAGTGGACACCATGCATCAAAGGTATAAAAAGTGAATCAATAGAACTAAATGTGTGGTCTTAAAAAAACATGCTTTTAAAATATTTACTATGTGAAAATTTGAATACACATAAGAACATTCAGTAAGAACAAGCTATGTTACGACGGCACAGAAATGTGAAGTGTATCAAACAAAACGTAAGAGTGAGTGTGTATGGGACAGGGGTGTGTGGGGCTGTGGGGGGAGGGTAGGGATGGTGGGCTATTCATGCATGTGTGAGCACAACTACAAACACACACACACTCAAACACAATCATGAACACATATATCTCCACTCATACAGTATATATATGTATACATGCCTACAGTTTTATATGACCTAATAAATAAATATAGACTGTATGCATTTAAATAAATTATAAAATCTGAAGACTATTTAATATTTCCGTTCAATAAAACCATTCACGTGTAAATTATATCAGAATTTTAATAAAACACATAAATAAGGCAGAACCTATATATAGGCCCAAAGGCAGAATTATACCCTTTGGTGCATGACGTCCACTGTAGGGGACTGATATATTTTCTGTCACAGAAAAAAACGTACAAGAAAAATATTGTTAAAATCTGGATGAATCTATTTCTGACATCCTATTTAACTGAAAAATATTTTTTTTGTACCTGTCTGGTTTTCTGAGATTAAAAGTATTTAACACTTATTCCCAAGGTACATGGTGCATCCCCTTTTCCCGCCGCCATCTTGAATATACTATGCAATATCTCAAAAAAAAAAAAAAAAAAGATAAAAATACAACAATTAAATGGAATTGTAGACAGCACTTTGGGAGTTCGCCAGTTGGTGGCTGGGACATGATGCTACATCCTAAATGGTTCAAACTGGCTTCCAAATAGCTGTCCACTGTAGTGACCACGATGCATGTAATAAATGATATAAGCCTAATGATAGCAGTCTTTCTAAAGCAGGTTACATTTCATCTGATCTGCTGGTCAAGCCGTTATTTTATTTTTACCTGTAACCTATACAATACCAACATTTTAGCAGTGAAATTGCACAATTCTCCATTCAATTTACAATCACAGCAACAACTAATATTAGCCTAACAAATAAAAACTTAAAACATAAAGACAAGTATACAGTCAATAATAAAATAAGAACAAATTACAAGCAATAGCACAAATAAATACAACAGAACACAAATGAAATAGGCTAAACAAAAAATAGTACCTCACAGTGCTTGTGAAAATTGTATGTAGTAAATTGTAACAATATGTAAGTTTAACCCAACTGGGTGTGTTGTTATAGAAATAACCCAATAGTTAAAAAACAACCCAAAAAGTGATCCAATATGTTTAACGTAGATATTGGTTACAGTAAACAACCAAATGAGTGTAGAGTGTAGGATATAGGCTAACTTAATTAATACGTGTTTCATTTTTGCTGGCTAAATTTATTATTTATTTATTTATTAATTAATTTAATTAAATTGAACCAAATCTAAAATTATTTTAATACTAAAGCAGTGAAAACTCTATTCATCTCGTGTCCTCTTAAAGTGTAGGATTTATTAGGCTACTTTTTTTTTTTTTTTTTTTTTAAACCTGGTTAACATGGCAACACATTTGTATCTTTGTGTACTTTTTCTTTCTTTATTTCTTTCTGTCTGTTTTTTTTTTTGTTTTTTGGTTTGATGTTTTGTACTGTTTAATAAAAAAAATAAATCTGAAAAAAGATTTACTATACCCGCAAATATAAAAAATGTACAAAATAATATTCATGAGATGGATTGCGTGAGGGAAGAAACTGTTCCTGTGCTGGTCGTTCTGGTGCTCAGAGCTCTGTAGCAGCAGTTCAGAGAGAGAGTGTGCTGGATGTGAGGGTCCAGAGTGATTTTACCAGCCCTTTTCCTCACTCTGGATAAGTACAGTTCTTGGAGAGTGGGAGGGTTGTACCAGTGATTCGCTCAGCAGTCCGGACTACCCTCTGTAGTCCTCTGAGCTCAGATTTGGTAGCTGAGCTGAACCAGGCAGTTATTGAAGTGCAGAGGATGGATTCAATGATGGCGGAGTAGAACTGTTTCAGCAGCTCCTGTGGCAATTTCCTCAGCTGACGAAGGAAGTACAACCTCTGCTGGGCCTTTTTCACAATGGAGTCAATGTGAATGTCCCACTTCAGGTCTTGAGAGATGGTGGTGCGCAGGAACCTGAATGACTCCACTGCACTCGCATGATGGTGAGTGGTGGGAGAGCAGGGGGGTTTCTCCTAAAGTCCACGATCATCTCCACAGTTTTGAGCGTGTTGAGCTCCAGGTTGTTAAGACTGCACCAGACAGCCAGCTCCTTAACCTCCTGTCTGTAAGCAGACTCGTCACCGTCCTGGATGAGGCCGATAAGTGTGGTGTCGTCTGCAAACTTCAGGAGCTTGACAGAGGCGTTTTTAGCTGTGCAGTTGTTGGTGTAGAAGGAGAAGAGCAGTGGTGAGAGGACACAGCCCTGGGGGACACCAGTGCTGATCGTACGGGTGCTGGATGAGAATTTTCCAAGCTTTACTATCTGCTGCCTGTCTGTCAGGGAGCTGGTGATCCACTGACAGACGGAGGTGGGGACGGATAGCTGAGATAATTTGGGCAGGAGGAGTGATGGGATGATGGTATTAAAAGTGGAGCTGAAGTCTACAAACAGGATCCTCACATAAGTCCCTGGTCTGTCTAGATGTTGCAGAACATAATGCAGTCCCATGTTGACTGCATCATCCACAGATCTGTTTTCTCTGTAGGCAAACTGCAGGGGGTCCAGTGATGTCCTTCAGATAAGCCAAAACCAGTCTTTCAAATGATTTCATAGCCACAGACGTTAGAGCCACAGGTGTGTAGTCATTAAGTCCAGTAATTTTGGGTTTCTTTGGGACGGGGATGATGGTGGAGCGTTTGAAGCATGAGGGGACTCCGCACAGCTCCAGTGATCTGTTGAAGATCTGTGTGAAGCTGGGAGCCACAGTGCTGGTGGATGGTGTCTTGATTGGTTCCTTAGCTTTCCAGATTAGTTCCTCTTTGCCACTCTGATCTCCTTATCCAGTGTGTATTTGGCCTGTTTATACAAGAATTGGTCCCCATTCCTGCAAGCATCTTCTTTGGCCCAACGGAGCTGTCTGAGTTTTGCAGTGAACCATGGTTTTGTCATTGTTGAAAGTTCACCTAAACATGGAAACCATGACAGAACAAAAGATGCTCAAACTCAAATATTAATTCAGTCCTCTGAAGTCTATTATTGGTCTGGCTGTACTATTATTGTCACATTAATTTCACATTAATTTGTTGTCTTTCCTTCAATAGGAGTGAATGTGTTGATCTTAAATATATAAATGAATAAATAAGTTGAAATATTAACAATTCTAAAATGTATAATATTTATCATTTTAAATCATTATTATTATTAAAAATTCCAATTAAATATTTTATCTGATTTAGTCTTGATTCTAATGCATTATATACACAGGCTTTAATAAATCTCTCTGTAAAAGCTGTTCTTTGCAGCAGTGAACTGCACATTAAAATAAATAAATAAATAAATAAATAAATAAATAAATAAATAAATAAATAAATAAATAAATAAATAAATAAATAAATAAATAAATAAATAAATAAATAAATAAATAAAACATTAGAATATATATTAATATCAGATTTTTAAATGTATAATATTTTATTATATTAAACGAGCCCTGATTCTAATGCATTAAACGCTCAGGTTTTCTTGAATGTGTCTGTAAAAGCGTTCCTAGCAGCGGTGGACTGCAGCTCAGGCTCAGATAATGGAGTTTAGTGACTCGTAGTCCGGCTGTAATCTCATCGATGAGAGCGACTGAAACTGTCACTGCCGAGAGACAGAGAGACACGATGAGGAGAGAAATGCAATATCGCTGAGAGACAGAGCAGTTAAAGGCCAATTTGTGTGTCCAGAGCTGGACGAGGAGGAGGTGGCCACTGCATGATGGAGAACTTCACTGCGTTTCACCTCTGACTGCATCTCCATTACAGGCAAATCACACACAGCCACACAGCGATGGGCAAGATCATGTTTATAGCGTTCAGAAAAAACACCGAGCCCTCAGAACTTATTATATTGTTCAAAGTTATAAAAAAGAAAACCTCACTACCCTGATGCTGTCGGTCAAAATAGAACCATTTCAAGATTTAAGGTAAAAAATAAAGGTATTTTACACTGCATAAAACTGTAGATAGTTGATGTTTGTATATCATGTATACAGAATACCACTTGCATTAAAATGTTAATCTGATCAGCTACAATTACATTTACATTAATTCATTTAGCAGACGTTTTTATCCAAAGTGCCTTACTATTGGAGAATACATCAAGCAGTTCTTCTTAAAGAGGTAAACAGACTCAGGAAGTTTCAGGCATTGATTAAATAAGTACGAGCTAAACTAGGGATAAATAACGTTAAGTAATGCTGTGCTTTAAATATAAATAAAGAGTAGATAAATATGGTAAAACAATATAAACATAAGAAATAATAATAATATTTTATTAATATTTGAGGTCTTATTTTAAATTAATTTAAATTTAAAATAATTTTAAATTTTAAGTATGTCTATATAGTTTTTTTTTAAAATTAATTTTATTTTTGTAGTTATTTTATTAGTACATCAAGTTAAACTAAATGAAAAGGAGAAATGTTGCCTTGGCAAATAGCAGAAATATTTTTTATTAATATTTGTATGTATTTATGTAGTTTATTAATATTTGAATTAATACTTTGAATTAGTTTATCTTTTAATATATATATATATATATATATATATATATATATATATATATATATATATATATATATATATATATATATATATATATATTTATTATTATTATTATTATTATTTTTTTTTTTCAGTTTTTATTTTCATTTTAGTTAAAGGTTTTGTAGTTTTGTAAACTGTAAATTTAGTACTTTTTTTTAGACAGAACCGCCTGAAGATTAATGTGGGGAAACGTGCCGGTCGTGACATGGCCAGAGGTTAAGAAGCAGCAAGACGGGATGAATAACAAGAGAAATGAGGATGGAAAGACGATGAGATGACTGCAGATAACGAGAAAGAACGATAATCCACAGGTTTGACCTTCAGCCTTCTGCAGTCTGATGCTTTATGAGCTGAGAAAACTGCTGATTCGCTCACAAACCATCGGTCTGAGAGATACAGTATGTGTGAAGTAAAGACACGCCATGTACCTACAAATAAATACTCAAAACATATTTACTGAGTATATTCCTTACTAACATTTACCATGTGATCATAGTTTCTGACAAATCATACAAAAAAACTGTGGTATCTTCAAAACTTGCTATATTTATTGTTATTCAATACTGTATAAAAAAATAATTAATATTCAAATAAATTGTTTCGTTTTTAATATTTAGAAAAATATTTACTTATTTAAAAAGAAATTAAAGCAGTCAAATCATACTGTGCATGTTTTTATTTAGATCCACTTACGAATGTTTTTTGTGATACAAACAATAATAAAATTATTATATAAATATGGATTATATAAATGTACATTTTACAAGAAAATACTTGTGAAGAACGAGTAATGTGCTATAATTAGGTTAATACTGAGAGTTTGTTCATACACTATTATTTATACACTATTCATATTTTAAATATTTTTATATTTTTCAGTTTTCATTTAAAATTTTTAGATTCATTTGAGTCACTTTGTTATGTGCTTATTTCAGTATTATTATTTTTTACTATTTAGTTTGCACTTGTTTTTAATTCATTTTTAATTCAAAGATTTTTCAAAATTGTAAATAAAACAAAGATTATGGAAGTGTGTTTTACAAGAAAATGCAATTTCAGTCTTAAAAATTTTGCATTTAATTCAATGTTTTATTTGCCATTTATTTGTCAAATTTACTAGCAATTTGAGTTTCCTGCACCAATTTTCTTTTCAGTGTTTTTCTCTAATATATTAATCTTATATTTCCCCACAGAAATAAGATGACAGCTGTAGATGCAGTCACTTTATCTGAATCACTTTAGCTGTTTTAGAGCTGCAGCTCACAGATAAACAGACTAAGTAGTTTTCAACAGTTGCTATACATCAGAGATGTTGCATTTTTATTGATAAGAGACTGAAGTGAATCTCATATCTGCACAGGGAAACACAAGATATTCCCAGGGTCGGCTCACGAGTCAGTGAAGATCTTCAGCTCAACTCTGAGGCCAGAAACTCTTAAAGACGGAGCGACCGCGGCTGATGGGAAATGAACACACCAGATCAGGTTTGTGATTTCCCATTATCTCAGTCCTTCCAGGGAATTTCGCTCGTACTCGCAAACGATCAATAGGCTTTAACGGCACACTAACCGCCTGTGACATTCAGGCAGGGAGAAAAACTTGTGCTAAATATTGACTATAAAACTTGGATTCATACTCGGAGCAGATTTTGTTTCCGTTGTTGGAGGGCCATTAGTTCTGAGTGCAGAAACAGCTCCAAGCGTTTGACCTGCGTTAAATCGCCTGTGTTCCTTGGCAGGTTCCTCGTGAAACTCGAGAGATCTTTTCAAATGCTTCCCCTGTAATCATTTATGAGGGATTGGAGCGGCTGAAAGTAAATATCAGTGCGGGCAATCATTGTGTATTTACCCTTGTCTTTCAGGTACAGTCAGGGTTCAGTTTTCTGTTTATTTGTGTTGTTGCCATCTGAAACATTTTAGCTGAAGCCAGATGTCATGAGATACGCAAATGTGTCCTCAGAGACGACTGGAAGATGTGTGTGTGTGTGTGTGTGTGTGTGTGTTTTGCCCGGGTCGTTCCTGTTCTGCAGAACATTTTGAACTCTTATAAGGTTAACTATAACTATTATTTTGTAAAGCTATAGTCTCATATTTTATATGCAAATTATCAACATGAAACGTGCTGAATAACCTGTTGCACACAATCTCGTCCATGCCTTCTGTCGTTTTTTTATCCAGTAAAAGCTCTTTTAGTGTAATTGTGGAAGCGTGCAGTTTCAGCTGCTGCTTCTCGTGTCAAATCTTGAGTGATTTTTCTCAAGTAAACGTCAGAATAACTGTAGTCATATTTCCAGATGAACACTTACTGGACTGAAGCAGCTCAGCTTTACTTGATTTTATTCCAAGACTGAGCAAAAAAATATGCAGCTGATATTCAATATAGCCAAAAAAGTATGAAATTCTGGTTGTAATGTCAATCAATGAGATCTTTATAACAGTACAGCAGATACTGGCATAAAATGATCTAAATATCAGTGGTCAATAACATGTCTCAGTAAGATGAGATGGAAATGATTCAAACATATAACGCAATGCAATCCAATGCTGATGGACAGATGAAGATCATTCCTCGGCTGAGGAACAGTGAAAGTAAAGCTTCTGGAAACAAACGCTCCTCAAAAGATCCTGATGATCAGATTTGAGACGCACTGATTTTACTAAAAAATGATTGATGGAGAATTGAGCTGTTTTTCCTCCATATTCTCACTATAACAGACTATATGAGCCATAAAAGCCTGATGGATCAAATATGATACATATGATGTATGATGATATGATACAAAACAAAACACATATGCAAACTTAAAAAAAAGATTTTAACTAAAGGTTCAATAAGCTGTTCCATTAAAGTTCCCCTATTATGGGTTATGAAAGGTTCTTTTTTGGTTTTGGGAGTCCCCAACAACAGGCTGACATGCAGCATGCAAGGTCAAAAAACACTTTCATTTTCTCTTAATATGCATTTTTTTTTTTTTACCTTATTTGCTCAACGACTCCCAAACGATTCACTCAATGATTCATTTTTCCAAACCCCTCCTTTGCGTGACGCTAATCTGCGGTGATTGATCCGATTGGTCGATTTCATTTAAAGCAGTGATTGTGAGCAGTTACCGGGGAAACGGCTATTTTCAATGCCCCATAAGAGGCTCCTAGTGGCAACAAGTGGGCGGGCAATATGCTAATGTTTCATTTTGAGGTCAACATCAAACGATTTAAGATTCTTTAAAAAAACGACTCGTTTCAATGATTCAGAGTCGACTCTTTCTTTTGAGAGACAATAACTTTATACATGGTGCACTTTCAGATTCACTCATTCACTTAGAGCTGTGTTACACACTGCATGAAAGGTAATTTTCAAAAATCCATAATAATAATAAAAAAAGTTTTGTCTTATGTCATGACTTTACAGGGTTAAAACTTTATTATTTACACAATAAAAAGAAAATGAACAGAATGAAAATCAAGAACTAAAGTTTCATCTTAAAAAAAAAATGTTACTTTAATATTTCATCCAGTGTATACAAAAATGTACTTTATAAATGGACTTACCCATTCTGGACCTGCTCACCACATCGGGACAAGAAGATTTAAGTGTCCTTGTAAATGAGCTGCTCCTCTGTTTTGGTGCATCGATTGCTGTTGCCCTCCTCCAGACTCATTCGTGGTTCCTCAGGGAGAGCGTTTGGGGGGTGGAGGGTCTGTCTATCAGAATTCAGCCGGTGTTTTAGATGACTGCGAATGCTCTGACCTGACCTCCAGCCCTGACAAACGCAGCCTGAGAGCTCGCTGACACAACTTCAGCACTCGCTAAAACGTGTTCTCATGACTTTCTCGGGTCTTTGGGGTCATTAACTTTTCATCAAACAGCACACAATGCTTGTCTGAGAGTGCTGGAGTGTCGCATTGAGCATGCCGGTCAATGTCAGGTCAGATGTTTAAGATGAACTGAAGCTTACATTAACATTTATACATGTACCAGATGCTTTTATCCATTGCATTTAAGGTATACAAATGATCAGTTCATGCATTCCCTGGAAATCAAACCCATGGCCATGGTGTTGCTAGCACCATACACTATGGTTTGAGGCATGCTGTTTTGTCCGGGCATTGCTATCTGGTGTTATGGTTGGTTGTTAGGGTGTTGCTATGTAGTCACTGGGATATTATGGTTGGTTGTTAGGGCGTTGCTATGCAGTCATTAGGGTGTTGCTGGTGGTTGTTAGGGTGTTGCTATGCAGTCACTATGTTGTGGGTGGTTGTTAGGGTGTTGCTATGCAGCCACTAGAATGTTGTGGGTGGCTGTTAGGGTGTTGCTATGCAGTCACCAAAATGTTGTGGGTGGTTTTTAGGTTGTTGCTATGCAGCGACTAGGGTGTTGTGGGTGGTTGTTAGGTCGTTGCTAGGCAGCGACTAGGGTGTTGTGGGTGGTTGTTAGGGAGTTGCTATGCAGTTACTAGCATGTTATGGTTGATAGTTAGTGTGTTGCTATTCAGTCATTAGGGTGTTGTTATGGTGTTGCTATGCATTTTGTAGAGTTGTTGTTAGGGTATTGCTATGCAGTCACTAGAGTGGTTGTTAGTGTGTAGCTGTGTAGTAACTAGGGTGTTGCTATTCAGTCATTAAGGTGTTTTGGGTGGTTGTTAGGGAGTTGCTATGCAGTCACTAGCATGTTATGGTTGATAGTTAAGAGTGTTGCTATTCATTCATTAGGGTGTTGTGGGGGGTTGTTAGGGTGTTGCTATGCATTCAGTAGAGTTGTTGTTAGGGCATTGCTATCTATTCACAAGAGTGATTGTTACGGCATTGCTATGCAGTCTCTTGGGTATTATGGTTGGTTGTTAAGGTGTTCCTCTTCAATCATTATCATGTTGTGGGTGGTCGTTAGGGTGTTGCTATGCAGTTGCTAGGGTGAATATTCCTTTTACACATAACCACATAAATATGCCTCCTCAAAACAGATATAATCTGATCTACTACTTCTGTGCTATATACAAATATAGTTCTGTTCTGTGTAAATATGATATTCTGATCTCTAGATACAGCATTTTCATGTCACTGTACCGAGCAGGTGAAGGTATTTTTGTATAACTTCACTATTCTATTTTCAGGTTCAGGTTGAATTCTTTTCAATAGTTCAGTATTTAGCATAAAACTATTTTTTTTTCCTCATCTGAGTCTTTAAATGAAAATGCATTTAAAGCATTACATGACAATCTTAAATTGCGTGTGTTCCCTTGGCTAAACTCTCAACTAAAACATCATTTTGACTGTGTTAAATGTTTGTACTCTTAACAGCCCAATTAGGACATAATATCAAGATTTCAGCTAATTGTCCACTTGACTGGATCAGAAATGCTCAGTGTGAATGAAAGCAGTCTGAAGGTCTGTGTGTTTTGTCCATTTGCAGCTCACTGACACTGACAGGACGTTGTAATCATGACAAACACACTGATAAACCCTGATCGATGAGGATGGGGTTTAAAATTCCTGGATTTACTGACACTACAGCTTCAGTATCTGCTGCCCGTTTGACAGCAGTGAGGTTATGAGGAAAACAGTTTAGAAAGAGACGGTCTGTTTGGAGTCTTTGTGTTCCTCTGACATTCAAGTGTTTGAACAGATGTCGTGTGTGCAGCAGATTTATTCGCGAGTGTGTTTTGACTGTACGTTTACAGTGTTGCCATCATAGTGTTAAATGTTTTGTGGTTTCTGATTAGCAGCTAAATTCACACACATCTGCAGGAGTCTGCAGTTATTATGTCTCTCTTTACATTTACTCTGTTCTTCTTTCATTAGCAGATGTGATGGGATTTCATTAAAAATAATTATGTTTTTATGGCTCATATGTTATAAGTGAAATCACACTTTTATTTCAGTGATTTTTCTTGTGCAACAGGATAAGCTTGATTCGTGAGTATTTGACCATGAATAAGTATTACTTGGGTAAGTGTTACTAGGCAGTTGCTTGGATGCTGTGGGTGGTTGTTAGGGTGTTGCTATGCAGTCACTAGGGAGCTGTGGTTGGTTGCTTGGGCATAGCTATGCACTCCGATAGGGTGTTGTGGGTTGTTGTTAGGGTGTTGCTATGCATTCACTAAAGTAGTTGTAAGGGGGTTGCGGTTCAGTCGGTTGGATGTTGTGGTTTATTTTTAGGGTGTTGCTATACATTTGCTAGGATTTTATGGGTGGTTGTCAGGGCATTGCTGTGCAGTCACTAAAGTTTTGTGATTGGTTGCTATGTGATTGCTATGCACTCGCTAGGTGTTGTGGGTAGTTGTTGCTATGCAGTTTCTAAGGTTTTGTTTATGGTTGTAAAGGCGTCGCTATGTAGCCGCTAATGTGTTGTATGTAGTTGTTGGAATGTTGCTATGCAGTTGTTAAGGTGTTGTGAGGATGTTTCTATGCAGTCACCAGAAAGTTGTGGGTGGTTGTTATGCAGTCACTATGTTGTGGGTGGTTGTCAGGGTGTTGCTATGCAGTTGTGAGTGGTTGTCAGGGTAATAATAATAATAATTCCTTACATTTATATAGCGCTTTTCTAGGCACTCAAAGCGCTTTACATTGTGAGGGGGGGTCTCCTCATTCACCACCAGTGTTCAGCATCCATCTGGATGATGCAACGGCAGCCATAGTGCGCCAGAACGCCCACCACACACCAGCTTACTGGTGGAGAGGAGACAGAGTGATGAAGCCAATCAGCAGATATGGGGATTGTTAGGAGGCCATGATGGTCAGAGGCCAGCGGGCAAATTTGGCCAGGATGCAGAGGTCACACCTCTACTCTTTTCGAAAGACAACCTGGGATTTTTAATGACCACAGAGAGTCAGGACCTCAGTTTAATGTCTCATCCGAAGGACGGTGCTTTTTACAGTATAGTGTCCCCATCACCATACTGGGGCGCTAGGACCCACACAGACCACAGGGTGAGCACCCCCTACTGGTCTCACTAACACCTCTTCCAGCAGCAACCTAATTTTCCCAGGAGGTCTCCCATCCAGGTACTGACCAGCTCAGCCCTGCTTAGCTTCAGTGAGTAACCAGTCTTGGGCTACAGGGTGACATGGCTGCCAACAGGGTGTTACTATGCAGCTATTAGAATGTTGTGGGTGGCTGTTAGGGTGTTGCTGTGCAGTCACCAGAATGTTGTGGGTGGTTTTTAGGTTGTTGCTATGCAGCCACTAGGGTGTTGTGGGTGGTTGTCAGGGTGTTGCTATGCAGTTGTGGATGGTTGTTAGGGTGTAGCTATGCAGCCACTAGAATGTTGTGAGTGGCTGTTAGGGTGTTGCTATGCAGTCACCAGAATGTTGTGGGTGGTTTTTAGGTTGTTGCTATGCAACCACTTGGGTGTTGTGGGTGGTTGTTAGGTCATTGCTAGGCAGCGACTAGGGTGTTACACACGTTACACAATGTTAACACATGACCACATGAATGTATATCTACAGAAACAGATGTAATCTGATCTACTTCTTCTGTGCTATATGCAAACATAGCTCAGTTCCATAAAAATATGATGTTCTGATCTCTAGATATGTCACTGTACAGAGCAGGCTAGTGTGGTTTTGTATGACTAAACTGTAACATTTGGCCCGTTTTGTACATCAGTCTGAGTTTGTATTAGGGATGTGATGGTTTTCTTTCTGTTCTGACCTTCTGTTAAAAGCCTTTTTTCTGTTCTCTCTCATTTAAACAGCGATTCTGTTTGTATTTGGTGTTTTTAATAGCAGCACTACAATCAACTGAACAAACAGCACAGTGATGTTCAGTTGGACTGGATTGTTGAGATGTTCTTGTACCTCGAGGCTAGTTTGTAATGTCCACCATGTGCCGTCCACGTCTGATTTATCACCAGCTCTGTCTGTAGGATCGGGTCGGTATCTCTGCTAAATGAAAAAGCACCGTTAAGATGCCTATGAGGCAATAACTCTTCACCTTTCGCCCGAGCCCACTCATTTCTCTCCAGGCCTGTATATACTGTGTGTGTGTGTGTGTGTGTGAGAGAGAGAGAGAGCTCCTCATAGTGACATCCAAGATGCTGAATGCTGATAAAACACAATCAGCCTTCTGCTCAGAGCTCTTCTGTTTGTTTGGTCAGTCTGTGTGTGATGTGCAAATTGCAATCATATTGCATTTATGATGGGAGTTTTATTCTCTACCACTGAAAATAGCCTTTTCATGCCTTTTGCATGCATTTTTCCTCTTTTTTTTATTGTATTATAAAACAAAATGGCCATTAAAACCCACACAAGCTCCCTGAGGGAAAGCACTGGCATTTAACATTCAAGCCAAGCATTTATTTGAACCTCTCCGAAAAAAAGGAAAAGAAAAATGGCAATTTCACGTTAAATGGCATGATGCGTGGACGCTGTTGTTACATATAGAGTAACTCACAGTAAAAGCCTCGAGCGTCGGTGTGAAATGAAGCTGTGGAGATCAGACAGGATCAGGCTGAAAAACAGACTCGTATTAGCTCAATGAAACATCCCACTACTGATGCTTTTAGCTCATTTTGGGGGAATCCATGAAGTCTTGGTTTCCTCAAACCTTGTTTTAGAATTGCGTAAAGCCTCAGTTAATTTGGATGTCCTTGCTTTGCTGGCATGATTTCAGCAGTACTTCCCCCCAATTTTTTAAAATATTTATTTCCATGAGAAATGAGTATTAAAGTTTCTTCTAATTAACATGCTTCTAATCAAAATTTTGGGGTTGGTAAGATTTCTAATGGTTTTGGAAGTCTTTTCTGCTCACCAAGGCTGCAATTATTTCACCAGTAATACAGTAAAAATTTGAAATATTTTTTAGAATTTAGAATAACTGCTTTCTATGTTAATATCTGTTAAACTCTATTTTATTTCTGTGATGCACTGCTGTATTTTCAGCATCATTACTCCAGTCTTCAGTGTCACATGATCTTCAGAAATCATTCTAATATGCTGATTTGCTTTCTGATTATTATCAATGTTGAAAGCCCAATATTTTTGTGGAAACTGTCATGCATTTTATTTGTCATGATTCTTTGATGATTAGAACGCTCAAAAGAAGAGCATTTATTTGAAACAGAAATTATAATGTCACTTTCACTTTCAATCCATTTAATGCATCATTGCTGAATAAAAGTATTAATTTCCTTCTAAAAAGTGTATCACATAATTCATCTTTCATCAGGTTTGTTTATGTGCTGCATTAAGCCATGTACAGAATAATCACTGACAATTATATCATTCAGTGCTGTAGTGCACAATATTGTGCCATATCGCTCTTGTCCATATTTACATATTCAAGGACTTTAATCATCTGAGAATCCTTTAAAGCTGTTACTAAAGATGCCGTGCTGCACGACCGTGATATTGTGAAGCGGTTCGTCTCTCTGCTGTGGATCACAGGAACAGGAAGTGATTGATAACATCTGTTGTCTCTGTCAAATATGGTTACACAGTGGTTATGCTGACATGTGTTTACATTGACACAGGGGTGAATTTCAGGTTTGAGTTCCTGAGAGATTTTTTTTGCTCCTACGTGAGGATTTGAACTTCTCTGAATGGACTTTGAGATGAAATTGAGATTGTTTGAGCCAGTATCTGTGTAGTCTTGTTACGGTTCAGCTGGTGAGTCAGTGTTTATGTAAATGACCCGCGGCGCAGCATCCGCGCTCTGAAGTCCAGCTGGAGAGAGTCTGTGTCCCACGCAGCTGAGATGATGCACTGATTTCACTGTCATGAAAGGTGAAAAACAGACACTCGCTTTTAGTTTCTATCAGCCTCTGGGCGACATTTGAGCAGTTTCAGGACTTATATGTGAAGAATCCAAACGAATGATATATGAATGATAACCCCTCTAGGTCCACTTTATTCTCACTTTTGTGAAAATACAAATATATTTGTCCGTTGTGTTTTACTTTAAAATCAGATCTCACACAGGTACGCTGGGATGCAGTTTGTGAACAAAGAGCTTTTTCTCTTGAAGTCCTGTGATTAAGAGAAACTAGTCAACACAGCCTCAGAGCATCAAATAGTTTCTGCTAGTTAGTGAAACACTGATGTGTATATTTCTCTAATTAGCCATTTCTGATGGCATTAGTAATATATAGGCATGTTACACGTAAGTGGAGCGTATTTAATTCTGTATTATACTCTGTTATTTTATTGTTATTCATGTAATAGAATTATTAACATTTTGAATTAAATTTTTCATGTGATTTTTCTATATAGCTTTATTTTTTATTTAAGTTTTAGTTTGAATAATTCTATAAACATATTATTATTATTATTATTATTATTATTATTATTATTATTATATAATATATAAAATGTGTATTATTATTATTAAATATTATTATTATTATTATTATTTCAGTTAATTGCCAAGGCAATATTTCTCATTTTTATTAAGTTTTTCATCTTATATTTATATATTTTTAGCTCTATTTCAGTTACTAAAAACAATGAGTTTAAATTTTAGTTTGCAATAACAATAAGAAACTACAAATTAATAAATATAAAATAAATGAAACAATAAAAAATAAAGTTCAAAAGAATAAAAATAGGTTAAAAATAAGCTGAAAATAATGAATGAATGAAAGAAAAAGTAATATAAAAATAAACTCAAGATTAAATTAAGCAAATAATTCAGTATGTTTGTTTTGTCAACCATGTATCTTTTTTTATATTTTTACATTTATCTAAACATGCCCAAAAATGCACAAACATTTTTTCAATATATATTTTTATGAAACAACATGTTGGAGTGAAATATTGCTTGAAAACAGCTGTTTTTTATTCAGTAAATTTCACAGAATGCAGATGATTTATAGATTTAGTTTAGATGTACTATAAATGTGACATATCTCCTTATTGTAAATTAGAATTTTTTGGTGATGAAATTTGATAATAGTTTATGGCTGTTATTAATAGAAATCATGCTCTGTACTTTTTGAGAGCTGCGGTCAGAAGTGAAAGCTCAACTTTTGTCTGATGTTGTCATTACGTTCCTGAAACTCAAGGCTGTTGCTCTTTCATAGTTCGACTTGTGTCATTTAAATTCAATGTAAATGCATATTTCGAACCCCAGCATTGATTCCGATCGATGTCCTTGAGGCAAAAATAATAACACAAGGCAGTAATCATTTTGAGCATGCACAGAGCCAGCTCTATTCTTCCGCCAGCGGCTGCAAATGAATACCTGTCCTTGCAGCCTTTAGCGCTGCGATCAATGGCATCAGTCCAGTGGCCTTGCCTTCGACGGAGACCAAACACTTCTGTAGAGATGAGGTCAATTAAGCATTCTGCCTTTATAGCGCGGTGATCTATACGTCTGCCAGGCTAATTGAGAGAGAGAGAGAGCGAGCAGAAGAGTCTCACCTCTTTCCTCTGCAGTGTGAAGCAGCCCATAAAAGCCATAAAAGTGCCACGCTTAATTGCAAGCGATAGGAAATCTTCAGAGAGTCCGCCAGAGTCTCGGCTGATCTCGGGCCTGTGGATCTCTTGCCCAAATATAATCGAGCACCTTGTGAACTGCACCTTGTGAAGCACACTCACCAGATGATGTAGGGCTTACAGTAACTCTGTATTTTCACAATGCATCCGTGCATTGCACAATGCATCAACCCTCATGTAATGTGAGGCGCGCGACATGGAGAGACTGTGTGAGAAACATGCTGGCAACTGACAACTACTCATATACACTGTCTGCAATGACGGTTCATTTAGATATTGTGCATAGGAAACGCAACCATATAGGAAATGCAATTGAATGTATGTGTGTGTGTGTGTGTGTGTGTGTGTGTGTGTATGAAAGATGTGCATCATTCTAAATTGAATTCAGTCTGAATTTCAGTAGCGAACAGGATGCAGAAATGCACATCAAATTTGAATGAGAGGAAGTAGAATTAAAATGGATTTAAGTTAAAAGAAATTTTACTAAAAAAAATTTTTTGTCAAATGTGAATTGCAAACAGATAAAACACTGTTGGAATTTTTCATAAAAAGTTTCAAAAAGACTTCCATCATATTTATATTAACTTTTTTTTTTGTGGATCAGAGTTGAAGAACATTTGCCAAAATGCATCACCTGTGTTAAATTTCTACGATTCTGTAAATTTCTCTTCCTGTCATTATAATACAGATTATGTGTGTATACTATAAGTATTTGCACTGTATTTCAAATGTATATAAGCACAAATGTTTGAGCTTCTGTTTACCGTATTTAATGTGCATGAGATGGAAGAAAATAAAATGCAAAAATGTAACGAGTGCTTTTCAAGCCAAAATGAAAGTACTAGTAGTCAGTTTAAATTGTACTTGATTAAAGTACAAATACCCCAAAATAATACTTAAGTACAGTAATCAAGTAAAATTACACAAGTGTTTTGCTCCCCTGATTATTCCAAAGTTCTAAAGCGCATACATATTTATTTATTTATTAAACTCATTCTTGGTCATTAGTCTTTCCGTTTGTTTTGGTCAATTCAGTTCACATTCACACTCATGAATTGAATAGGCAGCCATTTCTCCAATTCTATAATTGATAATATGTGACCCTGGAGCACAAAACCAGTCTTAAGTCGCTGGGGTATATTTGTAGCAATAGACAAAAATACATTGTATGGGTCAAAATTATACATTTTTCTTTTATGCCAAAAATCATCAGGATGTTAAATAAAGATCATGTTCCATGAAGATATTTAGTAAATTTCTTACCGCAAATGTTTCAAAACTTAATTTTTGATTAGTAATATGCATTGCTAAGAACTTCATTTAGACAACTTTAAAGGCGTTTAGATTTTTTTTTTGCACCCTCAGATTCCAGATTTTCAAATAGTCGTATCTCAGCCAAATATTGTCTGATCCAATTTCGACAAATTGACACTTAAGACTGGTTTTGTGGTCCAGGGTCACATATATGTTTCTCTTGCATTAGCCACCATTATGAGTGTTTTTTTTTTTTGTCACTGAATGCCTTCTCTCTGTTGAATAAAGGAAATGCTGCCTTCAGATTTTGCCAAAACGAATCTTAATTCAGTATAATTAAGCACAGTTTAAGCCTTTGAAACAAATTGTGTCTGAAGAACCTTATGATGTCTTCAAATGCAGCTCATTGTTTTGGAGCAAAGCTATAATAATAGAAACGAAGAGAAGAATTGTGTGACAGTGTTAGTGGATGATGTTCCTGTCACTGTACAGTATTTCAGAATGCTTTTATTCTTCCTGAGCTTTTACGCTTCTGTATGGATCAGTGTTGGACGTCTGTGTTGTCCTACAGCTCCTCTCCTCACGTCAGCTTCCAAAGCGTCCACATAAAAACCTCCACGGTTCCTTTAGTTCCTCCGCGTCTCCTCTGCTGTCATCTCTGCCTGCACTGCTCTATTCTCCACACAGTAACATGGAGATGGCGACCGCGGCGAGTCCAGACAGACGGTGACGGTTTGACAACAGAGAACGCTGGTCTGCTTTACTCTGCTGCTGTCAGATCACGGAGTTCAGTGACGGTCTCTTGGTTTGTCATGTGATCTGTCCGTGTTAGTGTCTGTGCTGTTGGGAAGGTTTGATCCTGGAATAAATCTCGGTCTGTAGGTCTGAGGATCTCGTGGGTTTCTCTGTGTGTGAGAGGATATTCCTCTTCTGCGTGAGTGTGTCTGTCTGTATACTGTAGGACTGGATAAGTGGCTCAGGGTCGTTCTTGATGTTTCTCATTCTGTGTTTTATTATCATTCTGGACGTTTAGCTAAACCTCTCCTTTTGTTTCAAAGAAGATATTATATATCTCCAGCATGGAATAAGAATTGCAAAATATAAACTTGGAATTGTGAGAATACAGTCCAAGTTTATATTTTGCAATTCTCTTTTTTCCTCTCTCTCAGAATTGTAATGAAAAAAAAGTCTGAATTGTGAAATAAAAGTCCCAGTTACCTTTACATATTACATATTTTTCACAGAAGATGAAAGGGAAGTTTATTTCCACAACCGAATAAAAAAAATCTGAGAAGAAAGGGAAATGCGAGAAATAATATTAGAATTGTGATATATAAACTCTGAATTGGGAGGAAAAAAAATTCTGAAAGATTCTGAATTGTGAGATTTAAACAAAATCTGGATTGTGCAATAAAAGCTCTTTTATTCTGTTGCAGAAATGACAGAATTTTACAATCATTTAGTTTCATTTTAGAACACACTCAACAAATCATTTTGAAGATTTTAATAAACTCGTCCAGTAATAAACAATATTACTTGCTAGCTGGAAACATATTTTTGGGTTGTTTGCTTAAAGAAGACTAATGTAATATTATTTATTTACTAGAGTGCAAAAAATATATAAATAATATGATTATTCTAATTGTAAGTCTCTTTCAGGAATCAGTTTAGAAGTTCTTTTCTAACATTAGGAATACGAAATAAATCTATTAATCAATAATAATAAATTAATCAATCTTGAATAAACTGAATTATCTGAAAAACATCCATTTAAAGGGATATTTCACAAAAAAAAAGTAAATTCTCTCATATTGGCCTCGCACATATACCTTTAGAGGTTTTACTTCAGAGCCAATGTCGTTCATGTTTAATCATCTTCTTTTGTTTTCTACAGTAGAAAGTAAGTCATACAAGTTTGGAACTACACAAGCACATAAGAGGAGTAAATGATTACAAAGTTTTAATTTATGGATGATCTGTTCCATTAATATTGCTTTTGAAAATGTCATATAAATAAACAATAGCAGGCGGCGCAAGCGTCTGTGAAACAGAAGCTCTTCTCATGCACAGGTGGAGTGAGTGTGATTGTGATCAGCGCAGCTGCAGGTGTGGTTGAGCGGCGTCCTGCACCACTGACCAGAGTCCAGATCTCACATGCTCCATCTGTGAATAATGGGAGTTTGTGTGAAAATGAAGCCAAAGTAGCGTTTCACTCCCGTGTTGCACATGCTTTTCAGGCCCAGTTCTAGAATCAAATGTGACTCTGGACCACAAAACCAGTCATAAGGGTCATTTTTTTAAAAGATGTATACATCATCTGAAAGCTAAATAAATAAGCTTTCTGTTGATGTATGGTTTGTTAAGATAGGACAGTATTTGACTGAGATACAAGTATCTGAGGATGCAAAAAAATCTAAATATTGAGAAAATCACCTTTAAAGTTGTCCAAATGAAGTTCTTAGCAATGCATATTACTAATCAAAAATTAAGTTTTGATATATTTAAGGTAGGAAATTTACAAAATATCTTCATGGAACATGATCTTTACTTAATATCCTAATGATTTTTGGCATAAAAGAAAAATGGATAATTTTGACCCATACAATGTATTGTTGGCTATTGCTACAAATATAGCTGTGCAGCTTATGACTGCTTTTGTGCTGCAGGGTCACAGTTCACTGAGGGTGCTTCTGAAAGTGAGGTGCTCTAGCCTTAATACACGTCTATTTTGACATATTTTTGCCCTGTCCATTGTTATTGACTATCACTATCTTTGCAATTTCGAGAGTGAATAGCATAATTAGATAAATCACAAATTTCAGTTCATCTCAAAAAATTCTGCTGTAATCAATGAATCTCTCTACACTGCACAATAAATCTCTTAGTTACAAAGCATCTACTCTTGGTTTGTTATAATGAGAGGATTTGCGAGTGCACAGAACTCGGCACTGAACAAAACTGCAGCGTTTTGAGCAGTGAGTGATTTCTAACTTTAACGCCTCTGATTGGCCATTGTGTTCAAGAAATATATATATATATATATATATATATACAATATATACACACACACACACATATTGATGATATTGATGATGTATAGACACATATTAGTGATATTGTGTCTATTGCTGTCTATGCCGGGTCTGAGAGCTCTCGGATTTCATCAAAAATGTCTTAATTATGTTCTGAAGATTAATTAATGTTTTTTGGGTTTTACGACATGAGGGTGAACAATTAATGACAGAATTTTCATTTTTGGGTGAACTATCCATTTAAACTAAATGAAAATGAGATAACTGGCAAATAAAATAAGTCGAATAAAATTAGTTTAAGTTATATACTGTATATATATATATTTCAGTTAATGTCTATGTTTTTTAATGGTTTTAATTTTAGTTTTAGTTTAATGACCCTGTTCACATCAGTCAAGAGGTCTCTTTCTGTCTGCGCTGGTGTTTTCGTCTAGAATGAACTGCGTTGTGGACTAGACTTTACTTGACAGACTAAATCTCTGTGCTTGTATCCTGCAGGCACTTGGACGCAGAAGGATCCAGCTGTGTTCAGATAAATGATGCTGAAACAACAGCAGTGTAATTGGAACAAGAGTGTTAACAGCACAGGGAAGGAGCTTCAGGAACCAGCGCTATTTTAGCAGCTCTTCTGTAATTTTCACTGCGGAATCCTCTGTGACTTAATTAATTGGAAAAGGAGGCTTAAGTAATGAAGCTCTCTGTCCCAAAATCAGACTTCAGAAGAGCAGCTCTGTAGTCGTGATCCGCTGAGACTCACCTTACAGACAGAAACTGGGGCTTTCTTCAGGAATACTGTACAGTAAAAGCCTGTGACCTCGTTTGTCTGGTGCATTGTGGGATAATGGAAAAAATCTGGTGTTTGTTTCAAAGTTTCTGGTTGTTTTAATGAAATTGAGATGTATAGGTCACAGATATAAAGGTGATTTACAGTGTAGAAGAACTCGGAGATCCAACCATCACTCATGGTCTCCTTAAAAGACAGATATACAGTGTGTTTAACACCATTTGTAAATGATCTCCACCCCAGAGTTTACCTCAGCGCACCTTCACTGCTGCAAAATCTATACGCTTGCGTATTAAATGTCATATGGACAATTTACAGTCATGCTTTTATTTCAATTGAAAATGAAAATACATCAAGAGTCGGCGCGGACTGCAAGGCGTTTGAGTTTTTAATCAGGTGTACACCATTTGAAAATGGTTTACTGTGGTAAGTACTCATCTCACATTTACACCGTATATGACACAAAATCAATACGGTCTAAATAAACTTCAGCGACGAGGGAACACACATATTTCTTGCCTTGTTGTTCATGGCTCTACAAATAATTATTGGGATTCATAAAAGTGCTGTGTGACAGGCCGTAATGTCCAGGTGGCTCCAATCCCAACTTTTAATATCAAATATTATCTTGAGTTTATAGTTTGTCGATTTGCTTGTAACTTCCTGAATACTTCATTTCTTTCTTTCTTTTAAACTGTAAATCAAGAAGCAAACAGAACATTTCACTTAAACTAAGACTAGATATTCATATTTATTTCTTAGGATAATGTGGGTTATTCTTGTCCATACTAGTGTGTTGTGGGTGGTTGCTAGGGTGTTACTATGTCGTTGCTAAGGTGTTCTAAGTGTTTTAGAATGTTGCTATGCGGTTGCTAGGTTGTTTCAACTGTTTTGGACTGTTGCTTTGCAGTCGCTAGGTTGTTCTGAGTGTTTTGGAGTGTTACTATGTGGTTGCGAGATTGTTTTGACTGTTTTGGAGTGTTGCTTTGTGGTCGCTAGGTTGTACTTAATGTTGCTATGCAGTTGCTAGGTTGCTCTGAGTGTTGTGGAGTGTTGCTATGTGGTTGCGAGGTTGTTTTGACTGTTTTGGAGTATTGTTTTGTGGTCGCTACACTCTCAGAAATAAAGGTACAAAAGCTGTCACTGGGACAGTACCTTTTCAAAAGGTACACTTTTGTACCTATTAGGTTCAAATATGTACACTTTAAGTACTAATATGTACCTTTAAGGTATCAAAATGGACCCTTTAGGTACAAACATGTACCTTTTGAAAAGGTACCACCCCAATGACAGCTTTTGTACCTTTATTTCTGAAAGTGTAGGATGTTTTAAATGTTTTGGAGTGTTGCTATGCCTTTGCGAGGCTGTTCTGACTGTTTTTGAGTGTTGCTATGTGGTCGCGAGGTTGTTTTGAGTGTTGCTATGTTGTTGCTAGGTTATTCTGAACATTTTTGGAGTGTTGTTATGTGGTCGCGAGGTTGTTTTGCGTGTTTTGGAGTGTTGCTATGCGGTCGTGAGGTTGTTTTAAGTGTTGCTATGCAGTCGCTAGGTTGTTCTGAGTATTTTGGAGTGTTGCTATGTGGTCATTAGGTTGTTCTGGGTGTTGTGAAGTGTTGTTATGTGGTTGCTAGGTTGTTCTGAGTGTTTTGGAGTGTTGCTATGTGGTTGCTAGGTTATTCGGAGCATTTTAGAGTGTTGCTATGCAGTTTCTATGTTGTTATGAGTGTTTTAGACTGTTGTTAAAGGCTTATTAGGTTGTTCTGAACATTTTAAGGATGTTGCTACGTGGTTGTTAGGTTGTTCTAAGAATTTTTAGAGTGTTGCTATGTGTTCAGGTTGTTCTTGACATATTAGAGTGTTGCTATGCAGTTGCTAGGCTGTCTCCTTAAGACACATGATTTGATGAATCATTCATGCCTGGAGCACAAACTCTAGCATGGTAGAGGTTTCATCACATCACCAACTAGCACAAGTATAGTGATGATTGACTTAGTAAACAACACCAATGAGCTGTTTTGCTGTGATGTCATATAATGTCATCCTTTATCATGAACTTGTCTAAAGTACTTCATACTGTAATACAGTGAGAGTGAGAAGAGATGCAAGGATTCATAAGCAGATGCTGCTATAGTTGTGATGGTTAAACAGCTCCTGACAGTGTTTCTCTGTGGTTTCTGTATGCTGTTGGTCAGGCATTAGTGCTTCTCAACATTTCATTCAGTCTGTCCATGGTGTCGACTGAAGAACTCTCTTTACTCTCCTCTAAAAGATTGAATGTTTTAATCTTTAGGGACGTTTAATGGTTGTAAGGTTGTTTTAAACCGAATGTATAATTTTATTATCAATTATTTATAATTTATATATATATATATATATATATATATATATATATATATATATATATATATTTACATAATATTTTTACCCTAGGTCCAAAAATTAAAGGGGTCATATGACATTGCTAAAAAGAACATTATTTGGTGTAATGCAATGTGTTTATGTGGTTTAAGGTAAAAAAAAAAACACATTATTTTCCACATACTGTACATTATTGTTGCTCCTCTATGCCCCGCCTTTCTGAAACATGCCAATTTTTACAAAGCTCATCGTTCTGAGAAGCGAGGTGTGCTCTGAGGCATTTGTTGCATCCAGTGGGGACATAATTACTGATTATAATGACTTATACTGTCTTTTTACGTGTTGTGTTGCACCGCGCCGCGTAAACATTACCATGTCTGCATTTGTGATCGGAGAAACGACAAACAACAAGCACTACTCTACACAGCTCAAAACTCGCGTTTTAATAGTCAGTGGCAAATTCTTTAAATATGAAAACATACTTACAGGCTGTGAGTCAGAAGCGCCAGACTGTCCTTGCAAAGTAATTGCCCCACTTTATAGAAACAGTCTTTGAGCAGCTGGCAGCTACTCCCAGTTTCAGGAAATAGTCCTCCGTTAAAATGCGCTGCACACACTCTAATATTTGGGTTGAACTGTTCTGGAACAGTGCTGTAAATACAACGTAACCACTGATTTCTAGTTGTGTCCTCTTTTGGAAACCCAAACAAAGTACTTTCACTTTCATAATGAAACACAGCGTCTCCAGAACATGGCGCCGGCGGCAGCAACAATACTACAGCAAGAATAAAAGTCCTGCCTTCTTTCATTGCGTGTACATTTGGGCGGTGTTTTGCAAATCTCCCCACACCGTGACGTAGACATGTGGGGGCGTGTTTGAATGGGCCGTTTTAGGAGGGCGTGGTCTCCTAAAACGTGGTAATTATTTTAGTTAATTATTTAATTGAATTTTATAAGAATTTATTTTAATTACATTTTTCATGGCTATTTGAAATGCTCTCTCTAATTAATCAAGTTGTTTTGTGCTGCAAATGCCTCTTCATATGAGAAATATGTATGTTCTTTTATATTGTTTTTATCCCTGAAACAGACTAGAAAAGGCATCCAGGTTTTTCCAGAACAAATCCAAAGTGCCTCTGAGTGTCTAGTGGGTCAGTAAATGAGGTTGAGCATCAAGAGTTCAGTTTCAGACGGTCAGTTTGGTCAGTTCGGGGCTTTTGAGATGTTATTATGCCTCAGTAATAAGCCTTTCCTCTCAGTCCTGTGATGGAGCGAATGAACATCAGACCGTTATAATCCAGACTGCTCCGCTCCTGAGAGTCACTTCAGTTATAGGTGCTGTTTATACTCTTGCAGATCTGATGTGTGATGGACAAAACCGGAATTAGTCAAGTGCATTGAGAAAACATCAATTTCTTACTCAGAATTTTTGTCTTGTTTTCCATTATAAATATCTAAACATTCTTAAATAAAAATACATTTACTGGAGAAGCAAAATGACTTAAAATGTAATGTTTTCTGAAAAATGTAATAAAGGCAAATTTATGCTTAAAACAAGAACAAATATCTGCCAGTCTTGTTTTCCCTGTAAATTAATTAAAAAAATTCTGACCTCATTTGCAGATCACTTTACATTATTCAGAAAACAAGACTTGATATTTTCAGTCATTTTCCTTTTTATGTAAATGTATCTTGGTTTAGAAATGTTTAGGTATTTGTACTGGAACGCAAGACAAATATATTCAGCAAATATATCATTTTGTGGCTATGAGCTTTTCTATGTGAGTGAGAGATACAGTATCTGCTTGTTTGAGGTCAGTTTTGTTTTCTATGTGCAAAAAAATAATGAATCACTTATTTTTTTTGTATATTTGACAGAAACAGATAGTCTTGTGAATTATTTTCCTGCTTGGTGATGCAAAACAAGGGGCAAAAAAGCATGAAAAACCATGTGATGTTTGTATGTCCAGCAGTAATCATTATGGAATCAGAACCGTATTCAAGAGAACTGAACTTCTGTCCACTGTGACGTAACCATGATTTCATTCAGATTATTTGTGTGTTTGAGGTGTTATATATATATATGTGATAAATACAAGGTGAAAATAAATATTGTTTTCCCTTTCAATTAACTCTATTTATAGTTATTTTAAAATTATATAGGGTTATATATTTTCTTGTTTTAAGGATAAATTTACTTGTTTAATTTTCTGTTTTTAATTTAATTTGAATTAGTTTTAGCAATTTAGTTGTTTTGTCATTTATTTTATTTTATTTCTTTACTATTTTTTTTACAAGTATGTCTATTTAGCTTTTTACATTTTTTTATTAATCTATTAATTCGTTTTAACTTAGTTTTAGTTAGTTAAGTAAATCATTTTTATTACAATTTTTTAGTAACTATTTTATTACTAAAACTTAAATAAAAAACAGCCTAGATAGTTTTTATTTTTATTTTTAAATAATCCATTAATTTGTTAACGTTGTTAATTTTTATTAGTGTTTTGAAAAACTAATATTTAAAAAATGTCTATATAGCTTTTTACATTTTTATGAATTAGTTTTAGTTAGTGTAGTACTACACGTTAAACTAAACAAAAGAAATGTTGCTTTGACAACTAATTAAAATAAAATAAGGTTAAAGTTATATAACAATATAAAGTAAGAATTTTTTTCTTCTTCTAATTATAATTATCCATAATAAACCTGTTGTGTGCTGCACATTTTGGCAAGTGCATCTGGTCATTCATGTATTCCATATGAAATATTGCAGAAATAGTGAGTAGTATGATAACATGCAATTCCCATCAAAGCCATATGAATCTCCCGGATGTTTTAAACCGCAATCAAGCAAATGAATGCAGATTCAAAAATGCAGTTCTGGCCTTTGATTTATGATACTGAATAATGAACACAGAGCTAAGACAAAATCACAATTAAACCTGCATTTGCAAGGATTAATTCTCATCGTTATAGTGTATACAAACAAAACTAATCAAAGAACCGTGACGAGCTTCAACAATCAAACTTTACTAGTTAGCGGTGACAAACAGAGGTCGTATGATCGCACAGATGTGCTTCTGTAGCTTTTTAAAGGAGCGGCTTTTAATGATTTCCAGTTTGATTAATCAGATCCTAATCATTTCATCAGATAAGGGCTCTCGGTTATGAGGTTTAATGCAGCAGGCGCCGCCCCCTCGTAAAATCTGACAAAATCAGCGACGCTTGATTAATAACTCCAGACATGATGCAATCTCCATCTTTATTAAGATGTTGAAAGCTCTGCGGCGTGGCCCGGCGATGTGACCACACGGCTTTTCCTTACCGGAGAGCAAGAAAGGAAAGCGCAGAAAAAAGGAAAAATGTGAAGTATTTGAGCGAGCGAGCGAGAGAGAGAGGAAGAAAGACACAGTGTTGGCCCAGGAATAATTAACAAATAGAGTACAGATGGCAAAAACAGATGGTTTCATTTGGGCCGTCCTGCGGATAGAAGGCCGAAGGCTGATGATAATGGATTCTGCACTCAGACGCTGGACAAACGTCCTTTAGAAACACTGATCAAACGTGCTCAATGCAAAGACTGACAAAGTGACGATGCTATTGCTGTTTAAAGTTCAGCGGACGGTGACGTTTAAGTGTGAAATGTGAAGTACTTTCTCATATATCACTTTCATTCTCCTCCTCGTGAGGTTTCATAGCGGTAGCTGTGAATAAAGCAAAGATTTTTAGAGTATGCTTTATTAGGAAATGCTATTCCATTAATATAGACATTAATATATTACATAGTGCATTTTTATAGAGTGCATTAGTGGACGGCCACTTTTTTAGCAGTGCTTGTTCCGGAAGTAATTTTCCATTAATTTTGCCCTTAAGGATTAAAAAAAAAGTCTTTGTCAGAGCATTATAAGCCGTGAACTAAACCAACCAGCTACGAGGAGAATCACGACATCACACACTGATTTGAAGCAAAACTGGTTTAGAAAATTGGACAAAAAGACAAAGATACTGTGAACTTAACTTTCTTGAGGGAAAGAAATACAGTCCCATGAACCAGTGTGAATGACATCAATTAAAAATGAATGAGAAATATATAAAACTATTCATTTAAACTTTATTTAACACACACACACACACACACACACACACACAGTTACAAGTATTTTGAGAGTGTGGGGGAGTGGGCGGGGTTTAGCACTAGAGGGCGGGACTGTACGCTAGTGGGTGGGGCTAGGCGATAGAGGGGTGGGGCTCAGTGCTAGAGGGCAGGACTCTTCACTAGTGGGCGGGGCTAAGTGCTAGTCACATTTATTTAAAACATACGTTGAAATAATGAGCACTGATGGATTTAACAAAAGCATCTACAATCGACTGACAACCTCAGAGCTCATAGTTGGTCTGTCTTTAAAAGTTTATGAGATAACATTAAACATAAGAGGAAAATGAATGGAGTTTTTACTTCTTGCTCTCTGTAGAATGTCCTTCACAGGTGTTTACAGTGGATCTGGATGCGGCTCATTCACTCAGAATTTAGGGTTTTTAACTAACCGTTTCATAAACAGACTGCCAGCAGATTGAACACTGGTTGAAATCAGCCAACGAAACATAAATATAAATTTGCTGTGGTTAGTGAATGTCTTGTATTCTGTGTGAATCAACATTTAAGCGCATGTGATTTTTTCATAGTTTTTTTGAACTTTCTATTCATCAAAGATCCTGAAAAATAAAATATATCACTCTTTTCAACATTGAATGTTTCTTGAGCAGCATATTAGAATGATTTCTGAAGATCATGTGACACGGAAGACTGCAGTAATGATGCTGAAAATACAGCTGCGCATCACAGAAATAAATTACAGTTTAACACATATTCACATAGAAAACAGCTGTTTTAAGTTGTAAAAAATATTTCACATTTTTGCTGATTTTACTGTATTTTTGAACAAATAAATGCAGCCTCGGAGAGCAAAAAAATGCATGAAAGATATCACCAACCCCAAACCTGTGAACTGTTCAGTTCAGCCAGAAATCTTCATTTACTCCTTACGTCGTTGTATTACTTTCTTTCTTCTGTATAAAAACACTGGCGTCCAACAGCATTGACCTTCAAAATATGTGCTTTTGTAAATTAAGAGTTTTCATTTCTGGCTAAACTATCCCTTTAACTCTTGACATTTTGAATGGCATTCATTTACATGAAATGATTCACGTGTGAATCCAATCCGGAGTCTGTATCTGCTGAGAGGTTTTTGGTTACCTCAAGATAAAGAGAGCGAGTGACACTGCTTATTTAGTTAACAACATTTGACCGTTTTAAAGAAGCGACCTCTTCCCAAAATGCTGGAAGTGTGTCAGCACATGTTGCTCATTTAGCCGATGTGATTATAAGAGGTTTTGCCTGAACGTGTGAATCAGTAACATTGATTTTTACACCCGTGATTTCTTCCTGATGGCTCTTGAAAGGCTTCGAGAGCGACACGTTCTCAGAAACGTCTTGGATAATTCGATCCAGGTCGGTTTTAGCAGAAGAAATCGCATTCAAATCAAAGCTGTAATGACTCGACAGCTGTGGGCAACTGAAAAGAGCCTTTATCCTCAATTAGGGGCTTGTCAGCAGGGAAAACTCACCTTTAAATTGCACACAATTCTCTCACAGTTGTAGCCGAGCCGTTCGTCCTGAGCTCCCACAGACAGCCGAGCAATTTGCCGTAATCCGTATTGACGGCTCCTCAATGACCTCATCGCACTGGAGCGGCCTGGGATTTTCTCCGAGACGGCCAATCTAAACAAGCGATTTAACTTTATGTGTGGGACCGAAGCCACTGCGGCGGCGTGATGAATGCGGCGCAGATATGAAGCGCAGGATAAGCCATGCAGAATGCGTTTCAAGGTGTCTTGTGTGGGTCTGCTGTGTGGAATATCAACCTGCTACAGAAAACGCCATCTTTTCTTTGTTGCTTCGCGCAGCTCTGAGCAATTTCCAAGCACTTACGCTGTAAACGCTCTGCACACACGACGATCGTTTACGCTTTTCCCGGCGCGCCGACAAACATGGTTTGATTGGGGCTACATCAGCTGGGGCACTTTTTATTTCTTTGCTTAATTAAGGCTCGGTGCTTCTGAGACCTTCCAGAGGTTTGAAGCCACTGGCGTCTGAAGTTTTTTTTTTTTCTTTTCAAAACAACTTTAACTTCTTTAGCTTTCAATCCTTTCACGTCACCCTCGAGATGCACAATAGAAGCAGTTGTTTCCATACAGCCAAAAAAATATTCCAAATATCTATAAAGAAATAAATATATATATATTAATACAAAATTAAATATTTTATAAATGTATATATTTCATAAATATAAGTATGAATACATTTCAAATATATTATTGTTATTATTATTAAATAAAAAGTGTTAAAATAAAAAAAAAAAAAAATAAAAACATTACTATTGGACTAAGACAATTTGGCCAAAATTTTATGATTACTGTATATCAATATGGCTATAAAAAAATAAAATAAAATAAAAAAGTAATAATATAAAAAATACTAAATAAAAACAAAATATTTCATAGTAAAATAAATTGATACTAATAATTTTGTTTTACATTATAAGTGTAAAATTACAATGATGATAATATTATGGCTTTCTCAATTTCTTCATTTTCAAACATTAAACCATAAAACTTTTATTTTAACTGAAAAAAACTGCAGGTATCATTTAAAGCATGTAAATGAACACATTTCCACGCTTTTCCACTGAGAAAATTTAAATTAACAATAAAATAATTTTCAAAATATATATATTTTTAGCCATATTTTTTAAAATAGATTTTAAAAATATCCATGTATTTATAAAAGCATTTAAAAATATATATTTTTCCCTCTATATATTTCAATCCAGAAAAACATAGTATTCAATTTCAAAAATATATTTAATTTAGCTTTACGTTTTACAACATATAGTTAGCGTATATTTAAAATATATTTTGTCCATCAAAAATGTCATTTTTTTTCCATATTGGTTCAGAAAATCCAGAAAAAAAGTTTAAAATGAAAATCAAAGCCACCAGTACAAAGCATGATAAATGCAAATGTATTCTCTGACATTTGAAAGCCAAGCGTCACATTTTGTGTTTTCCCACCTCGGGTCGGTTTTTCCTGCTAATGAAGCGGTTCCTAGGGCTTGACCTTTCTGCGGCGTCTGTGAACCTGCCACTTTAGTGACCTTCATGTTAACTGTTCCTCGTTACTCTTGCACTTTCTGGATGCAGCTCTCATCGCCTCCATTCACACGCTGAAACAAATCGAGCAGAATCATTCATAAAAACCAGCCGGAAGCGTGAGGATACGTGTTCCCAGCGCAGCTTTATTAAAATGCATATGTTTAATTTATGATCCAGGACGTTCAAAGGGGATCAGCTGTCTGGGAATGAAGTCCGACATTCCTTCGCCATATGTATTCCCTCCTGCGTTTTCATTCATCCTGTCTACATCACAAGAGCGCGACGTGTCGAGAGAAATCCCACCTGAAGCTGAAAAATCATAACGCATTACTCTGAAAAGCACAATACTGGCTGAGCTTCGCAATTCACCAGTTTCCCAAGGAAAAATACTCCTCTGTTCGTGATGATTTATTTGAGTGCTTTTAGTTTTTAGGAAGAATGGAGAGCTGGAGTCACATTTGAAAGGTTAATATTTTTTGTTGTCATATTTTTTTTCTTGAATCAAAATATTATTACAAAATTATCAATATTTTTGTACTTATTTAAATAATATTATACTATATGTAATAAATTAATTTTATAATATTAATATTAATATTTTAGACTAAAAATAGTATTATAGTATATATATATATATATATATATATATATATATATATATATATATATATATATATATATATGGATGGATGGATTATGTAAAAATATACAGTTTAAATTTATTATATATAAAATACAATAATATATTTAATATTGATTATATGTGACCCTGGACCACAAAACCAGTCATAAGGATCAATATTTTTTAAAATTGAGATTTATGCATCATCTGAGAGCTGAATAAATAAGCTTTCCATTGATGTATGGTTTGTTATGATATGACAATATTTGGCCGAGATACAACTATTTGAAAATCTGGAATCTGTACTACACTGTACTATAATACGCTAATGTATAATATTTAATATAGATAGATTAATGACTTTCTGTCATGCTTATATATTTAAATTCTACAAATTTTTAAATATAAGCCATAACATTAATAATCAAAATATTATATTTATATTATACTTATATTTATACAAAAACAAATACATTGTGAAGTAAAGGTTTATTAACTGTAACTGTGAAATGCGGTGCATGGGAAGCATGTTATGAGATCTGCTGCTGTATCTCACGTCTCCGTGTTAAATGCGATGAGTGTAACGGGTTAATTCTCTCAGTGCTCCTGGGTCTATTCAGCATCACATCTATTGGAAAGCTGTCATCGCTCACTGTGTTTTTACAGTACCAATAGCAGGTGGGCCACTGTCTGGACCGCTGGCCTCTGGCTATGGCTTTATAACACCCATATTTCAAAACATCTCATGTGTGAACCGTAGAGGAGGGAGGGCTGTCTGAAAACCATCCTGAGTTCAATAAAACCCTCGTTTGTGTTCCTCTGCAGTTTGAATCATACGCCGTAACGTCACTCAATCACATCCTTCAGCTAATCATCTCACCAGTCTCCAGAAATTAAAGCACACGCTTGTCCTCCATCTGATTTGTGCGTTTACCCGCAGCGCTCGCCTTCTTTGATCAAAACAAGGAGATGTTAAGGATTTGAAGGCATGCTGTGCGGTTAAAGAGTCTCTCCTGGGGCGACAATTAACACTCGCCGTTCTCCAGCGATAGTTCACGCCGATCATACCAGTTGTGATGCTTGAATCCCAATTTTAATTACCATTAAGGCTAGCAGCAGGCCGAGTTAAAAAGGGAAACTAAATACTTCAAAAATATAGATGACTGGCCTGATTTAACACTCAAACTGAGACCGAGAGAGCGTTTTAGGATGAGATGCTGTTGTGCTTTGTTTACGATGCAGATTATGTAATGCAACCTGCATAACTCTAATTCATGTACAGTCACAGCTACAATCTCCAAGTACAGTATTTGAATCGAAAAAAAAAAAAAAAAAAACTTTCAATCTTTTACAAGGACATTAAACTACTCATTTTTTTTTTGTAATTGTCATTTAAATCTGAATAGAGGACACCGGGACTAAAAGCATGTTTATTATGCATTTTGGTAGACATAACAGTTGAATAGGAAAATAAATTATCTATCAATATTCTTATGAAATATTAGATATTATTATGAAAATCTGGACAATTATTACTCCCGTTCTGACAATTCTTTTTTCAACATGCTGTCCCAACAGCAACACGTTAATATGCAAATTAGATGTGCAGTGTTAATATGCAGTGTATAGATGCACTGTGTTTAATGGGAAAACCAGTTTATGGAAATTTTTACGCACATACTGCATAAAACAGAATGGTATATCAAATCATTTTGTTATATATTTTATAACATAGTTGAGAATCATCCTTAAACAAGGTTTGGTATAAAAAAAAAATACTGAAACCTAAAAATTGATTGGTGATAAAAAAAAATCCCTTTTGTTTTGCCTTTTTTATGTCTATTCATGACATTTTATCCTAGTGTCCTAAAATATGAATAAAATATAATTTTTCAAAAATGTAATTTTTCCATTTTTTTTCTTATGCGCTAAGCAATGTAATGACATGGAAAAACACTAAATTCACAAAGCTATATAATAATAGACATATTTGAATGAATGTACATACATTCATTTATATATATATATATATATATATATATATATATATATATATATATATATATATATGTATATATTTATCTTACTGATCTACTATTTAAGCTTATTATTATTATTATTATTATTAGATATTATTATTAGTATTATTATGAGACTAAATTAATTGCAACTGTATTGCTTTGAAAACATTCAAACTTGAATCTTTAAAATTACTTTAAACTTCAAACTGAAAACTTTTACAACTTTTTTCAAACTTTCTGGTCTGGCTTTCTCAAGCCAACTTCAAAGTTTGTCTTTGTGTGTGACTTGTGTGTGTGTGTGACGTGTGTGTGTGTGTGTGTGAGTGTGTGTGTGTCTCTTTGTTTATAAATTATATATTATATTTGTTTTATTTGAATATATTTTTATATTATATATTTTATTTGACCTTTGTACCATATTGTCATTTTTTTTTTATTAAATTGTGTCATTTGCAAAGCTTTACAAGATTCATAAAACTATTAAAGTAGACAGGCTTTTTTTCATAAAACTATTAAAGTGCACAGGCTACTGAGCTCAAATAGTGTGTTTCAAACCTAAGTTTGGTGTTAGGTCTGTCTTGGAAGGTTTGTGCATTATCATTAAAAATCAGTTCATGTATAGAGAAAATTTTTACCTCTGGAAGCAGATTGTTTATGACAATTATAGTCACAATTAGACTGACTGTATTCACAATATAACACAACCTCAAGTGAATTATAAGGAATGGTTCATACTGTTTTTGTTTGTGAAGCTGCATTAGTTTTATAGTTGCATTCAATTTTTAACCACAAAATAATTTCCAAGAACAATCCAAAAAAAAATTCTTGCAAATTTCATGGCAAAAAAAAAAAAAAGAGAAATTTAGAATTGTGAGAAAAAACTGAATTGTGTGCAATTCTGAGTTTTTTGCAATTGCGAGAGAAAAGATATAAACTCAGATACAAAAACATTTCTAAGGTATTAGTGCATCTTTTCTCCAGCAATCTGGTAACCTAGAAAAGCCGGCGTCCATGAAAAATGAGCAAAATAAAGTCAGGCGGAGAGCGCTATCAGTGTCAAGTGTGATATCTGTGAGAGGATGTTTGGTCTGGCCTTACAAAAGCATTTGAACTTTCCCACATTAACAGGCAGGAATTAAAGGAGAGGCTGATACTGAGAGATCACATCATATGGGTTGATAGAAATGTTAATTAAATCCAGAAATCCTTGCCTTGACATAATCCTTGACATATGCATCAAAATCTGTGATGTTTGGATCTCTTTTTCATAATCGTATGCTCATAAACCTTTAGCACAGACCAGCACAGTTTGATCGAGTGCCCTGAAATGGCACAGAAATTGATATTCTGCTGTCACTTCCTTTAAAAATGTCTGCTGAATGAGCAATTACGGTCTCATTCTCAGACCATTGTGTTTGGTCATTTAGTTCTGACTCCATTCAGACGAAACGCTTTATCACAAGACACTAGCCGCTTTTAATTGTCGATTCATTTTCTTTTAGAAGAACTGCCATATAATGAATATCCTTTTATTCACTTTTTATTTGTCTCAATGATAGCTCAATTATTTTTTATAGGCCAGTGATGTTGTGATATCTGTAAGTTCAGACCAAATGGCCTCTGGTTTCATTGCAGTGATGATAAGAGAATGAATTGTTCACAGGACTGGATTTGTTCGTTTCTTTGCCCAGGGCGGCTGGATAAACGGCGGTCATTCCCATGAAAGCTCTTTTCTGAATACATTAAACCTTGAGACAGTAGATCTTGTTTGTGGAAATGTTTATGATGGACGACAAATGGCCAATCTATGGAAGCTTGTTTCCGCCACTGGATAAAAAATAAAAAAGGTAATTTGGACTTTTCACAATTCAGATTTTTCTTTCTTTCTTGTAATTCTGAGATTATATCTCACAATTTGGACTTTTTTATTGCAAGATATAAACCCAGAATTTAGATATAAACTCAGAATTGAGATATAAATTTAGAATTACAAGATATAAACCCAGAATTGAGATATAAACTCAGAATTGCGAGATATAAACTCAGAATTGAGATATAAACTCAGAACTGCGAGATATAAACTTAGAATTACAAGATATAAACTCAGAATTGCGAGATATAAACTTAGAATTACAAGATGTAAACTCAGAATTGAGATATAAACTCAGAATTGAGATATAAACTTAGAATTGAGATATAAACTCAGAATTACAAGATATAAACTCAGAATTGTGAGATATAAACTTAGAATTACAAGATGTAAACCCAGAATTGAGATATAAACTCAGAATTGAGATATAAACTTAGAATTGCGAGATATAAACTCAGAATTGAGATATAAACTCAGAATTGCGAGATAAACTTAGAATTACAAGATATAAACTCAGAATTGAGATATAAACTCAGAATTACAAGATATAAACTCAGTATTACACAATATAAACTCAGAATTGCGAGATATAAACTCAGAATTACACAATATAAACTCAGAATTGTGAGATATAAACTCAGTATTACATGATATCAACTCAGAATTGCGAGATATAAACTCAGTATTACACGATATAAACTCAGAATTACACGATATAAACTCAGAATTACACGATATAAACTCAGAATTGCAAGATATAAACTCAGAATTACACAATATAAACTCAGTATTTCATGATATAAACTCAGTATTACACGATATAAACTCAGAATTACACAATATAAACTCAGAATTACATGATATAAACTCAGAATTGCGAGATATAAACTCAGAATTACACAATATAAACTCAGAATTGTGAGATATAAACTCAGTATTACATGATATCAACTCAGAATTGCGAGATATAAACTCAGTATTACACGATATAAACTCAGAATTACACGATATAAACTCAGAATTACACGATATAAACTCAGAATTGCAAGATATAAACTCAGAATTACACAATATAAACTCAGTATTACACGATATAAACTCAGTATTACACGATATAAACTCAGAATTACACGATATAAACTCAGAATTGCAAGATATAAACTCAGAATTACACGATATAAACTCAGTATTACACGATATAAACTCAGTATTACATGATATAAACTCAGAATTACACGATATAAACTCAGTATTACACAATATAAACTCAGAATTACACGATATAAACTCAGTATTACACGATATAAACTCAGAATTACACAATATAAACTCAGTATTACACGATATAAACTCAGAATTACACGATATACACTCAGAATTGCAAGATATTAACTCAGTATAACATGATATAAACTCAGAATTGCCAGATATAAACTCAGTATTACACTATATAAACTCAGAATTACACGATATAAACTCAGTATTACACGATATAAACTCAGAATTGCGAGATATTAACTCAGTATTACACGATATAAACTCAAAATTACACGATATAAACTCAGAATTGCGAGATATTAACTCAGTATTACACAATATAAACTCTGAATTGTGAGACATGAAGCCGAATTGTGAGACAAACTCTGAATTGTGAGATTTAAACTCAGAATTACACAATATAAACTCAGTATTACACTATATAAACTCAGTATTACACTATATAAACTCAGAATTGCGAGATATAAAATCAGAATTATACAAGATAAACTCTGAATTGTGAGACATGAAGCCGAATTGCGAGACAAACTCTGAATTGTGAGATTTAAACTCAGAATTACAAACATAAACTTAGAATTGTGAGCTATAAACTTTGAATTATGAGACATAAACTCCGAATTGTGAGACATAAATCCTGAATTGCGAGACATAAACTAAGAATTGTGAGATATAAACTCAGAATTGTGAAACAAACTCAGAATTGTGAGATATAAACTCAGTATTACATGATATAAATTCAGAATTGTGAGATATAAACTCAGTATTACATGATATAAATTCAGAATTGCGAGATATAAACTCAGCATTACACGATATAAACTCAGAATTACACGACATAAACTCAGAATTACACGATATAAACTAAGAATTGCGAGATATAAACTCAGAATTGTGAAACGAACTCAGAATTGTGAGATATAAACTCAGTATTACACAATATAAACTCAGAATTGTGAGATATAAACTCAGCATTACATGATATAAACTCAGAATTGTGAGAGATAAACTCAGTATTACTCGATATAAACTCAGAATTACACAATATAAACTCAGAATTACACGATATAAACTCAGAATTACACGACATAAACTCAGAATTACACGATATAAACTAAGAATTGCGAGATATAAACTCAGAATTGTGAAACGAACTCAGAATTGTGAGATATAAACTCAGTATTACACAATATAAACTCAGAATTGTGAGATATAAACTCAGCATTACATGATATAAACTCAGAATTGTGAGAGATAAACTCAGTATTACTCGATATAAACTCAGAATTACACAATATAAACTCAGAATTACACGATATAAACTCAGAATTACACGACATAAACTCAGAATTACACGATATAAACTAAGAATTGCGAGATATAAACTCAGAATTGTGAAACGAACTCAGAATTGTGAGATATAAACTCAGTATTACACAATATAAACTCAGAATTGTGAGATATAAACTCAGCATTACATGATATAAACTCAGAATTGTGAGAGATAAACTCAGTATTACTCGATATAAACTCAGAATTACACGATATAAACTCAGAATTGCGAGATATAAACTCAGAATTGTGAGATATAAACTCAGAGTTACACGATATAAACTCAGAATTACATGATATAAACTCAGAATTACATGATATAAACTCGCAATTCAAAACAAATTCTGTGGCAGAAATGGGCTTCCATAGCAATCCTCTAATGAGGATTCTTATTGGTTTCACTTTATTTTGATGGTCCCTTTAACACATTCTATTGACTATAAGTAATGTTGCACCTACATTTCTACTGACTCTCATTGGAGTGTTAGTAGTGTATTAGTTGACTGGTAGGGTTAGGGTTAGATTAAGTTGACACGTTCTTGCAAAGTTACTTATAGTCAGTAGAATATCTGTTGGGAGACCAACACAATAAGGAGTGAGTAGATATGAAGCAGACAGTCTACTAATACTCTTATGAGACTTTATTGACATGTAGTTGCAACATTACTTAGTGTCAACAGAATGTTCAAAAGGGACCATCAAAATAAAGTGTTACCTTATTATCTATCTTTACTGTTAAAATAAATTCTTGACATGTGAGATGTTTTCTACATGTAAAAGTTGATACGTCTATTTATTTTATTTTGCAATCCTAATAATGCACCAGTTGCATTTTATTTTTTGTGTCATTTTGGGGTTGAGAAGCACAGCTTTAATTTCCAGCTGTTCTCAGAGCTTCAGCAGCTGGTGTTTCTCAGCATCATTGCTATGTTCACTGATCATTCTTCTCAATGCATCACACGCCGACATAAAGAAACAAACGCTTTATTTCAGACCAAATAAATAGTGTGATTGCAGAGGGACCTGATTGTGGGTGCATGCGGGATGTGTTTGGGAAAAGCATTAGTGAAGATGTATTAAATAGCGTAAGCGTTATCTGTTCTGCTGAGATATAGAGTGTCAGTGATACAGAGCAGCTGGAGATCCAGGAAATGAATTCATTTTCATTTAGCGCCTAACAGAGACACAAATGCTCCGGCCTCAGTGTGTTTGTGGATATGCTGCATGCAGCGAGCTGTGCCTGAGTAAAGTCATACGGTAAATGTTAACCAGAGCTCTGCCCAGTTAATTTGAACGGAATCTGCCACAACAGGAAGAGGAATTAGCTGAATTATAATAAATAAAAAATAAAAAATTGTGATGGTGATGCATTCTGGGATTTTTTTTTTTTTTTTTTTTACTTTTTAAAACATGTCAAGCCAACACTTAAATTTTGCTGCCTCAATTCAAATTCAGCTTAAATTCACAAAGGAATTTGGGAGTTTAAATTCATTCTCCATTCAAATCTAAATAGCTGGTTTTTAAAAAACATGCCTTCAAATTCAAAACACTGCCACCAGACCGTCTTACACATAGTTGTTACAGTTTTCTTCTGCTTTAGTTCTCTGTCATCTCGTACCAAGTGAGCCGGGGGAAAAAATCAGTGCATGACGCCCCTGAATGTTGAGTAATTTGTAAAAGCGGATTGAGGAAATAAGGATACAGTAACATGTAATACTCTTAGCCTGCCGGTAATGCTCACTAATGCTAACGTAATATGTGTTATGTAAACTGAATTAGCAGACACATAAACAAGTTCATAAACCCTCAAATGGCCATGTGGAAAAGAGTAGGTTTGTTGTAGTGAAGTGAAGGAAATATTCTTGCAGGAAGATTAACGCTGAGATATTGTGTTGGTGGGCTTCAACTGAGACAAGACTTTTAAAAATGACCGGAAGATAAATCGACATGTGCTTCATTGCTGGCAAAGGTTTTGGAAAAACTCCTTAAAGGGATAGTTCAACCGAAAAAGAAAATTTGCTGATAATTTACTCACCCTCAGGCCATCTGAGATGTAGATGACTCTTTTTCTTTAGGCTAGTAGAAATTGTAGCGCTTGGTGTTTCAGAAAATGCAATAAAACTTTGAGAGTCAAAAAAGCATATCAAGGTATATAAAATGAATACCTGTGGCTCCTGACGATATATTGAGGTCTTATGAAGCGCAACGATCGGACTGTGCAAGAAACTGAACATTATTTACTGCTTTATTACCTGTAATCCAGAGCCTCAGGCAACAAGAAAGCCTGATTATTTTCCGTGAACTGGTTCTTTCGGACAGTTTGTTTAAATTAACTGGTTCAGTTCACTACATATACGTACACAACTAAACTGTTAAAGCACCCAATAAAATAAAAAATAAGACATAAAAGAATGAAAATAAAAGAATGCTCTGTGACTTTAAAAAGTCTGATAAGCTCTTTCTGCACTACTGCCATTATATCTGCACTGTTTGTTTATTTCACTGGTTTTGCACTGCTACGTGCTTTGTGCTACTTTATCTATCCTTTTTTTGCATGTCCTTATTTGTATAGTTGTATATTATATTATATTTTAATCAGTATTTATTTGTATTTTTACATTCTACCATTAGTGTTATCTGTATGCATCAAGGGTCTGAGAGTAACGCAATTTCAATTCTCCATGTGTGCTGGACATGTGGCAGAATTGACAACAAAGCTGACTTTGACTTTGACTAATGATGTGAAACGCGGATGATTGAGTAACTTGTAGATCTGTGCTGCTGTTTCAGACGTTCAGTCTGATTTGGTTGAACTGATTCACCAGAAATAACCAGTTCAAAAGAATGATTCATTCGCAAACTGGACATCACTCCAGACCATTTCCCTGAGGCTCTGCATTACAGGTAATAATGTTGTAAATAATGTTCAGTTTCTTGCACAGACTGATCGTTTAACTTCATGAGACCTCAATATATCATCAGGAGCCATGGATATTAGTTTTACACACCTTGATATACTTTTTTGACTTTCAAAGTGACGGTAGCCATTGACTTGCTTTTTATGAATCACAGAGGACCACAGTTGCAGCTAAAAATCTTCTTTACTGTTCAGCTGAAGAAAAAATCACCTACATCTTGGATGGCCTGAGGGTGAGTACATTTTCATTTCTGAGTGAACTATCCCTTTAACTCAGACAAGACTTTTAAAAAGGGCTGGAAGATAAATTGACGTGCACTTCTTTGCTGGCAAGGCTTTGGAAAAACTCCTTAACACATCTTATTGGCCAGGCGAGGTCTTCTGCTCCCAGCCTGCCTGTGAGACTCTCCATCATCAGCATTCAGCCGAGGGAAGCGTCAGAGGAAATATATCCAATTAGATCACTCCGATCGATCTCTGCCTGTGTTTGCAACATGCTCGAGTCAGGCCATCTTTCCTGTAGCGGAACACAACAGGCTGATTTGATTAGCGACGGATTGAAGTACATTTAGCCCGACGGTAAAATCTCAAAGCCGATATGTGATGAATGAAATGACAATAAGTGAAGGTAAACAATGAACTGGATGAGCTCAGTTAGGAACATTACATGTGGCAGACAACGGGTGCTTTTTAATATGTCGCTCTGCGGTTGCTAAAGTGTTTTTGATTGATACAAGTATGTGGGTGGTTGCTAGGGTATTCTGGGTGGTTACTGGCGTGTCTTGTGTGGTTGCCTTAGTGTTATGGGCTGTTGCTACAGTAGAGTGCTCTGGGTTGTTGCCAGTGTGTTCCAGGTGGTTGCTAGGGCAATTCTGGGTGGTTGTAAGGGTCTTCTGGGTGGTTTCTAGGGTGTTCTAGGTGGTTGCTAGGGTATTCTGGGTGGTTACTGGCATGTCTTGTGTGGTTGCCTTAGTGTTATGGGCTGTTGCTACAGTAGAGTGCTCTGGGTTGTTTCCAGTGTGTTCCAGGTGGTTGCTAGGGTATTTTGGGTGGTTGCTAGGGCAATTCTGGGTGGTTGTAAGGGTCTTCTGGGTGGTTGCTAGGACATTGTTAGGGTGTTCTGGGTAATTTCTAGGGCATTCTTGGTTGTCATTAAGGTGTTGTGGGTGGTTGCTAGGACATTCTGGGTTGTTGTTATAGTGTTGTGGGTGGTTGCTAGGGCATTCTGGGTGGTTGTAAGGGTCTTCTGGGTGGTTTCTAGGGTGTTCTAGGTGGTTACTTGGGCATTCTGGGTGGTTACTAAGGTGTTCCGAATGGTTGCTGTGGAATCCTAGGTGATTCTTAGGGTTTTCTAGGTGGTTGCTAGAGCATTGCTAGGAAGTTACAAGGTCATTCTGGGAGGTTGCTATGGCATCCTGGGTGGCTACTATGGTGTTCTTGGGGATTTCTAGGATGTTTTGGGTAGTTGGGTAGGGTGTTTTTATTACTGTCTTGTGTGAAAAGTCTACCCTTATACCTTAAACCAATGTGCGTCTATGATATTTTTTTTTATCAGTTTTATCGTCCAGCAGGTAAACATTATAAGTCTGATCACTTGGTAAAATAACACACCTCTCCTTAGTAAATGCTTAACTTGTTGTATGAACACCACTTGTACGACCCAGAGCTACAGGGATCCTATTTGTTTAGTTGTCCAATTAGCAGCTAAATGATTGTTTGCTGATATTTGGATTGCGAGTGCTTTGGATTAGCAGATATCTAGAGCAAACAATATTGATTTTTTTTTTTAGATAATTATATGCACCACTGTAATTGTTGCAAATAATTATGGGATGGAATCTGATGATCTTTCTGACACAATAGCGACAACAGCATTACATGACAAATCTAAATCGCCTTTTTTAAATGCATGCAATCTGGCCTGTTCCCAGATATCTGCAATTACAGCAGCTCTAATCCTCATGAATGCATTTCCACACTGAGGTCCACTAGAGCAGTTTGTTTGCAGTATTGATGGGTTGCGATCCAGCCCATGACGCGGTGTACACGCGTGCTGCATGTCCGTATAGCAGCGCGACATGTGCAACTGATCCTAATTCACAATGGCTCCATTGTCTGGATGAACGCGGGAGTATTACAGCACGGCCTGTGATCTGTATACAAATGAGATCCAGCATATTTGACTTCGGCCGTCAGAATGGCAAGTGCTGCTCCGCTGTTGGCATACAGCGTTCAACTCTGACTGACGCAGTGGGGATTGAACGAGACAGCGATTTGAACCGCATCCAACACTCTCTGCTTTTCCAACTTGGTAAACAGAGTGTGGGCTCATCAGGGATTATGTGCAATTGTCCTTTATGGTTGCACATTATAACTAATGCGTCTGTGTTGAGATTAGAAGCACACAAAAAAAAGCATTACATCCAAGATTAAAGGAATAGTTCACCCCCCCCCCCCAAAAAAAAAAAAAAAATTGCTGTTAATTTACTCACCCTCAGGCCATCAAAGATGTAGGTGACTTTTTTATTGAGCAAAACAGTATAGAAGAGTTTTAGCTGAAATTCTTGTCCTTGGTGACTCATATCATGCAGGACAGTGACTGCCCATTTTTGAGAATAAAAAAAGTGTATCAATGAACACTAAATTAATTCCTGTGGCTCCTGATGCTATATTGAGATCGTATGAAGAGGAACGATTGGTCTGTGCAAGAAACTGAACATTATTTACAGCATTATGTAACTGTAATGCAGAGGCTCAGGCAAACGGTCAAGAGTGATGTTCAGTTCATGAAGAAATCATTTTTTGGACTGGTTCTTTTGAGTGAACTAGTTGAAGCAGTTCATCAAATCAGACTGAAGATCTGAAACAGTTTGCGGCTCGAGCAGCACAGATCTACAAGTTCAATCCAATCAATCAAAACTCACGTTCAGACAACCGACAGTCACTCCGACTCGAAATGAGCCAAAATAGTAGCATATATGATCCCGTGATGAAAGAGTCATTCAGCGCTCCAGGTAAATGAACTAGTGAATTGAACCAGTTCACTGAAACAAACTGTCCGAAAAGAATCGAGGAAAATAATCGTATTTCCCTGTTTGCCTGAGGCTCTGGATTACAGGTAATAATGTTGTAAATAATGATCAGTTTCTTGCACACACTGATCTTTTCGCTTCATAAGACCTCAATATATCGTCAGGAAAAAAGGCTATTAATTTTGTGTTCCTTGATATGCTTTTTTGACTCTTGAAGTGCCGGTAGCTGCTGGCTTGCATTTTACGAATCACCAAGGACCACAGTTTCAGCTAAAAATCTTTTTTACTGTTCTACTGAAGAAAAAAAGTCACCTACATCTTGGATGGCCTGAGGGTGAGCAAATTTACAGCACGTTTTCATTTTTGGGTGAACTATCCCTCTAACTGAAAAAGGTAGGCGTTTTAAAACATTCACTGAATCAACACAAAGTACACATGTCTAAAAACAGTAAAGTGCTTCATCCAGACAGCCTTGTGTTCAATATATCAGCATCAGTAAGCAGTTCTCTGATGCTTTTCTTGGGTTTCAGTCTCACGGCCATTAGATGCTGAACATCATTTATCTCGAAGGTCATTAATTATTTGTGTGTAGTTATTTATTGGCACTTACTCTTGGAAAACTCATATCTCTGCAAACTTTTTTATCAGCGAGGAGGATGATTTTCCATCTCACACAAGAGTCTTTTTTCCCCGGCATGATAGAATCGCTTTCTGCACCTCCATATACAATAACAATCAATCACGATAAATTTGTCTCTGGGATGAGGTTCAAAGTTGTCTGTTTCTTTGACAGCTCTGCCTTCGATGGAAAATTATATGGCATAACAAGTAATCGAAATGCCTATTGTGATGCTGAGACCTGGGTGAAAGGCGAGCACGAGGAATATCATCTTTCGCTTTGAAATCAGATGGAGGCAACATGCGGTCTGTACGCAGCTCAGCGGGAGAACGCGGCTGTTCGGCGAGGAGAGATTGCAGAAACGCTGCTGCTGATGCGATGACCTCATCCCCCCGAGCCACCCTCCTGCTGCTCGATGTGACCAGAATATAGGGGACAACTGGCCTCCACCGCCGGAGGAGCTGTGTAATTTGGAACGGCGCCCCTCTCGCTGCGTCTGAAGGCCGAGTACATCCGAAAGCACTCGCTCCACAAACAGGCTGTTTTTGAAGGTCATCGGAATTCTGTAAAGCAACAGGTTGAGAGGCTCGACGTTTCCCAAAGTCTCAGAGTGCATCTAATATTTAGTGTTCTGATGACACGGAGGTCGAGGATCGGTTGACATTTACATAATTCCTGTAATTGAGTAAATATTTAGCCACTGTGTATTTTCCGGCATCGCTCGCAGCTCTTTTCTGGTGTGTTTGTGCCTCTGGGCGTAGATTGGGTGCATTTGTACCGTACTTTGCTCCACTTCCACTGCGGGACGACACACAAACACACACGTTTTGTTTTTGTGAATTGTGGGGACTCTACATAGGTGTAATGGTTTTAATACAGTACAAACCGTATTTTCTATTTCCCTAAACCTACCCCTTACAGGAGACTTTCTGCATTTTTACTTTCTCAAAAAACTCATTCTGTATGATTTACAAGCCTTGGGGAAATGCCCTCATAAAACACCTTCTCCTTGTAATACCTGTCATACCCATGTCATTATACAAATTTGTGTCCTCATATGTCAGTCACACACACACACACACACACACACACACACACACACACACACACACACACACACACACACACACACACACACACACACACACACACACACACACACACACACACACACACACACACACACAAACAAACAAACAAACAAACAAACAAACAAACAAACAACAAACACACACACTGCAACAAGTGCACACTGGCATCAGCTCAGCACAGTTATACAATATTCAATACCGCGAGTAAATACTTTTGAAAAAGTGTTTTAAAATACGCCATTCTTTTTAACCAACAATTTGAGGACGAATAGTTCATTTAAATAGATTGTTGTCTGTCTCTCTATATTATTTTTGTGTTATAATTTTTTTATATTTACACTTATCTCTTAGATTGATAGTACTGCTTATTTTATAATGTATAGTCTGATGTTATTTAATTATTAGTTATTTTATATTTTAATTACTATCTATCTATCTATCTATCTATCTATCTATCTATCTATCTATCTATCTATCTATCTATCTATCTATCTATCTATCTATCTATCTATCTATCTATCTATCTATCTATCTATCATTTGTTTGTTTATAATATTTAATTTAAAACTTAACATTTAGTTTGATCTATCTATCTATCTATCTATCTATCTATCTATCTATCTATCTATCTATCTATCTATCTATCTATCTATCTATCTATCTATCTATCTATCTATCTATCTATCTATCGTTCTATCGTTCTATCGTTCTATCTATCTATCTATCTATCTATCTATCTATCTATCTATCTATCTATCTATCTATCTATCTATTGTTCTATCGTTCTATCGTTCTATCTATCTATCTATCTATCTATCTATCTATCTATCTATCTATCTATCTATTGTTCTATCTATCTATTGTTCTATCTATCTATCTATCGTTCTCTCTCTCTCTATAGTTTATATTGATGAAGTGGGTGAAGTAAATGGTTAGATGAGGGGCGGGGTTTGTGTTGTTAGCGCTCCGCCCACCCGAGTTCTGACCAATGGGCTTCCCCTGCGTCCCGCTGTAACCGAGCACACAGTCATTCCCAGCGAGCGGCGCTGGGTTCACATCATCACACCTCCCGCCGAACCGAGAGCGAGCGCATGAACTAACAGATGACCCCGCGCTCCTCCATCTCTCCCGCAATAGAATGACGGAGAGTGACGCGGATGTGTTTGCCAAGCTCTGCGTTTATCTGAACGGACTTCTGCGCTGAGATCAGTCTGAGCTTCTGTCTCCGCTGGCAACTTCTTCAAATCTCTCTCTCGGAGTAACACCGCGCTCCTGCTTCGTAGTCGCATGTGCGGATGAGAAGCGCTTCTGCAGACTGGGTCTTTGATTGATATGCGCGTGCTTTCTAAAACTAAACTGACGCGTGTTAGAATGAACTCTAAACACTGAGCGGGTGATCTTTGTCTCTCCGGCAGCGCAGTCTACAATTATTGACCGTAGTGCGGACATTCACACCACTGACAGAAGATCTCGGACATCTCAACACTTGCTCCACTGTCTGCCATCAGCCGAGCCACAGATGCGAATCAAAGTCGACTAAAGCAAGAGGAATATACGTGTCCAAGTGTGCTGTAGTGATGCTGCAAGTGGAAATGATCATATTCGTGGGTGTGATTCTGTGGATGTGTGTATTTAGTCAAGAGCCCAGCTCAAAGGTGATGGCTGATCGATACGCTGTCTACTGGAACCGAACCAACCCCAGGTGAGCGGATCGGTGTGTTTATATTCGCCGCTGCTTTGCGCGAACTTTGTATACGCGACACTTTCACTTTGCGTTTACATTTATATAGAGATATTAACATGTATATGCGGGTTTAAAGTGCGGCTAATTAAAAATATAATTATTAAGATGAAATAAACACAACGATAGATGCGGCGTTATTTGTCTAAATGTAGACGCTTTATCGATGTCGCTACATTAAAGCGTTTCTGCGATTATTCGTGATTTGTTAAATTATGAATCGTGTTTTTTTTTTTTTTTTTTAATCAGAAAAGTAGGATAATATCTAATTCCGTAGGCTATATTCATATGGATGCACATGTTGTTTCATAAACAAAAGTCAGTTAGAGATGAAACACTCACAGTTAAAAAAAACAAAACAAAGATTTTATTATTTTTTTTAATTATATTGGATGGCACGCATTTATTGACAAATCGTCAGAGTTTTGTCGCGAGAGCGTCTCGGCCCGTTCCGTCGCTACGGGTGCCGATCGGACTTTATATTGTAAAGTTTACTTTAGTGTTTGGTTCCGTACTGTGTTTAATTCTCATTCAGGTGGTTTCAGTGGCAGTCTCGTGGTTTCTTAGGGCGTGGTGCATTTTTCCAGTATGATACATATTTAAATCACCGATCCAAAAAATCTATAATTAATCGAACGCTTCTTACGAGACGAAGGTTGCACTGTAAATGAATTCGTGTGGCTTTGAAGCGTCGATTCACTGACAGCGAGACTCTAAAATAAAAACTGTGTGTAATATGTGAATTAACCCATAAATGCTGTTCATTATGCTGAAATTATTTGAACTGATACATTAATTAAAAAGCAGGTATATTACAAGGGCCTCACCGTGAAGGGAAGGATCTGTTTCTCACAACTGTAAATGACTGTGCAATTCTCAGTTCAAAAATAAATAAATAAATACATGTTAAAATATCTTACCATGTTAAGATGTGGTGAATGCATTTAAAGATTATTTACATGAGAGCACAGTTTTTATATTTCTAGACCAAACAAACAATAATGCATTTAGTAATGCAGATGAATGTGCTTTTTCTAATGCTACAGAATATAACTCCAGTCTACATGACCATTCATGTTTAGCTTATTTATTTATTTGTATATCAGTCACTTTTTTTTTTTTTTGCATAACCTGTTTGTTATTTAAAATCTTTAAGTGTGATTGGATATTCACACATCTACACCTTTCATAAAAGCATTGAAGTCTATTTTTTCAATGCATCTCCAGTACAGCGAAAAGAATAGGTTGCATATCATATTCAAAACTTGTTTGAAAGCAGCAGACAGTTTTGAAACCTGCCGTCAGAGTGAATAGATCTCTGCTGATTAGAAGTTTTGCGGTCAGAATTACTCTCCTGCGTCGAGAGCGCCGTTTATTTATGTGACACTTTGTTTAAACAGAAAATCGCAAAGTCAGGTTTCATTTGATATGTGACACTGAAAAGCCACGGTTTCATTTGGTCGCACGGTTTGCAAGCCAGATGAGCATTCTGTTTCATAATTAACAAAAAAAAAGTTTAATTGCAGGTTGCTGTGCACAAAAAAAGAAATATTTCACAATATGAAGTCCTGTATTTTTTCTCCTCCATGTTTTTGGGGAAATTACCCTAGTTCCCAGAATCACAGATGGTTTGCAGTGATTCACGTCAAGGCCTGTAAGAATCCAGTGGTTTCCAAAGTCTTTTATTGTCTTGTTTTTGCTGGAGGGAAGCAGATAGACTCATAGAAAGCATGTTTTGTGTCCAGTAACTCATTTTGATGTGCAATAATCTTGTTTGTTTTACTTGTACAGCATCAGAATGATCTGAAAAGTAGTGCGTGTATACAAAACATGATATGAACGGCCTATATCTGGAAATTTTAGTAGTGCGTCAGCTCTGTTTGTATTCATCTCATGAGCTCTGACTGAATATCAGGAGGGCAGATACATTGACTCGAGCCGTCTGTTGGCTGTCCACACCTCCTTTCTGAGTATGAATTGTTAATTGGTTAATTACTCGCTGCACCTTTGGCACACTAAACAGCCGTAATGAGGATGCGTACCGTTTCCCATGCTCAAGAAACCCCACTAGCCAGATTTCCCTCTGACTTCCTTCCCCTTTAGCTGTGACTCTCTTTATTTCTCAGTGCCATGCTGAGCAGAGAAAATGAATGAATACAATTAGATATTTCAGGAGCTTCATTCCGGCTGTGTGGCTCCTCCACTGGAGACCCGGGCGTAAGGGTCACGCGCTCTCCGAACGGAAACCCCACATACATTCAGCTGTAACACGATAGTTGGGTTGCTCGTGAAAATGTTCCATGATGAACCAGTCAGAAATGTGTTCCCACTTGACTTAAACGTGCAGGACCATCCGGTGTTTATGGGACGACTGTGTATACGGCAGCATTTCCCATAAAACTCCCCAAAACAAATATATATATATATATATATATATATATATATATATATATATATATATATATATATATATATATATATATATATATATATATATTTGTTTTGGGGAGTTTTATATATATATATATATATATATATATTTTTTTTTTTTTAAATGTATATAATTAAAAAAAAAAAAAAAGATTAAATATGGAAAAAATATGGATTTTTATTTATATATTTTTATTAGTTTATTAAAATGTTGTTTGCAAAATAAATAAAAATTGTTTATAATAATTTAAAAAAATATATATTCATAATTATTTATTAAAATTTAATATAATTATTGTTTTTTATTTTTGTTTGCAGGTCACAACATTTTTATAATAAAAATTGTGAAAAAATGTAAAAAAAAAATATATATAAAAATATAAAATAAAAATTATTAAAATTTGTTAAAAATAATAATTATTTATTAAATAAAATTAATTTTTATAATAAAATTGTTTTAAATTCTATTAAAGTTGCAAAAAACTATTTTGCATATTTCTACTGCTGCTTTACATGGTTTAGCCCAGGTGAATTTTTAAAAGAGAAGTTCCCACCGTTGTTTAACCATATTGAGTTGAACCTTTCTGACCTCCACATGCACTTGCATGTATTTTATGTGCATTTTAGCACCTCTTAAATCTCCCTCTTCTGTGGGAGATTAAAAAAGTACAGTAATACATGATCCAGCTCAGCTGAGAAACGTAAAACACGGTGCGTTTCTCCTGCATGTGGCCATATATGACTGCTGCTCCAAAGACGAAAACAGAGCCTCTTATTCTTCAGCCTTAAACAGATCCTGCTGCAATTCAGACTGACTTGACTAGTTTTGACACTGCCTATTTTCCTCTTTTAGCCTTGTAAAACTTCTCCCGCGGTATGTAAAATGTGCCGTGCCTTTTCGCTGTCGAAATTCATTCTCAAAGATGAGTTCAGCAGGTCCATGAGAAACCCAGGCTGGAGAATTATTGTGATGATTTTAAAGAACAGACGATGCCATAAAGGACAACAGATTTAAAAAACCCCCCCAAAAAATCAGAGACCAGTATGACAGTGGATTAACGTTAAAATAAATAAATAAATAACTTCACGTTTACCCTGCAACAGCTCATTAGGTGCTTGAGAAGGCAGCGGGACGTTTGTGCAATGCAACAGTTTTTTATTTAATAAGAGAAAAAGAGCCAGGGATTTACTGTCTGTTGTTTTTGGATACAGTTTCTGGATAAAAGGTTTTTCAGGATAAGGCTTTGTAAACTTTGATGGCATTGCGTTGGTGTCGATCTGCTGGGATTCTGACGGTGGATTCTGCTCTGGATTAGACGTACATGAGCGAACGCTGGAGAGACGCAGCTGCAGCTGCTTTTTCCGTGCACTTCGCTTTAGAATCTGCATGCAGGACAAATTTATTATCAGCAACATTCTAGCTGATTCTCTCGTGTAATTAGATTTATGTAATTAATTTAGTGCAGACTCTTATTGGGTTGTGCGTTTAATCTAAAGCCACATGTCTTAATGTTCTGGTCCACTTTTAATATGCAGCAGAGGAATGTGAGTCAAATACGCCTGTGCTGCAGGTTTTGGTTTTGTTGTACATGTTTTGTGCATCAGCATGATTATGATGGTTAAAATAAGCAAATGCACAAGACAGATGTTTGTGCATCGTCTGGTAGTAATAGAGGACCGTTTGAAGCAAGATCATCTACTGAAACAAGACTGTTGTGAAGTTAGTGCAGTTTATTTTATTTGCTTTTATTCATGATGCATAAACAATATAAATTAATATTTGACATTTGAAAACCTCATCCAGTAAAAATAGTTTAAAATATGCAAATGCAATTAGCAAAAAGGTACAAAAGCTCTCATTGGGATGGATACCCTTTCAAAAGGTTCACCTTTGCAACTTATTTATCTCCAAAAAGTGCATTTTAGTACCTTAAAGGCACATGTTTGTACTTAAATGAGTACCTAAATGGTACAAATTAGTACCTTTTGAAAGGGTAATGCCCCAGCGACAGCTTTTGTACCTTTTTTCTGAGAGTATGCGCAAGACAGATGTTTATGCATTAAAAGAGCTTGTAAAGCAAGATCCTTTCCCCGAACAAGACTGTTGTAAAGTAATGCAATTTATTTTATTTGGTTTTATTCAGAATGCATTTTTAATATTTGAAATCTGAGAGCAAATGATGTTTAAAATAAGCAAAAGAAGTAAAAAAAAGCTGTTATTGGGATGATACCCTTTCAAAAGGTACACTTTTATACCTTATTTATCCCCAAAAGGTTCATTTTAGTACCTTAAAGGTACATACTTTTGCCTAAATTACTACCTAAAATTGCTACATATTTATGTTTTTGCATCATCTGGTAATAATAGAGCTTGTAAAACAAGATCCTATTACTGAACAAGACTGCTGTAAAGTAATGCAATTAATTTTATTTGCTTTTATTCATAATGCATAAGGTTGAGAACCTTATCCAGCAAGTAATGGTTAAAATAAGCAAATCCACAATATAGATGTTTAACGCATCATCTGGTAGAGGAACATTTGAAGCTAGAACCTTCCTGTTGTGACGTTAGTGCCATTTATTTTATTTGGTTTTATTCAAAATGCATATTCAATATAAATTCACTGTCACTGGGACGATACCCTTTCAAATGTTACAACTTTGTACCTTATTTACCCTAAAAATGTGCATTTTAGTACCTGAAATGTACATATTTGTACCTAAAGTGTATATATATCAATACTTTTTGAGAGGGTACCGTCCCAGTGACAGCTTTTGTACCTTTTTTTCTGAAAGTGTGCGCAAGAGAGATCTTTAGTAGTAATAGAGCTTTTTACTGTATGAGACTGTTTTGGAGTATGTGCAATTATTTTCATTTATGTTTCATTCATAATACATATTTAGTATGAATTAATACTTGAAGCTTGAGAGCCTCATCCTGCAAATAATGATTAAAATAAGCAAATGCACTATGCAAAAACAAATAAAAATAAATACAAAATCTGTCACTGGGACATTACCCTTTCAAAAGATACACCTTTGTACCTCTTTTCCCTTAAAAGTGTGCATTTTATTACCTTAAAAGTACATACTTGTACCTAAATGATTGCTTAGATAGTACATATTAATACATTTTGAAAGGGTAACGCCGCTTTTATTCATAATGCATATGTGATATGCAATATAGAATTATATTTAATGGTTGAGAGCCTCATCCAGCAAAAATGGTAAAAGTATGCATATGCACAAGGTAGATGTTTCAGTAATAGAGCAACGTTTGAAGCAAGATCCTTTTACTGAAGAAGACTGTCGTGAAGTTTTTTAAATTTGCTTTTATTCATAATGCATGTTTACGATACACTTATATTTGAAGTTTGAGAGCCTTACCCAGCAAATAATGGTTAAAGTAAGCAAATGCATGGTCTGGTAGCAATAGAAGAACATTTGAAGCAGGATCCTTTTACTAAACAAGACTTGATTTTATTCATTTAGTGTGAATTAATATTTGGCGCAAACAGTGTTTGTGACTGTTGGAATGCTTTATTTGTAACGCTGCATTGGTCTAAATGTGGCATGACGCCCGTGTGGCTGGCGCTTCGGTCATGCCTGCTTCACCCGTGCCATTCCACATTCACACCTCCGTTTAAGGAAAATAAATCAGTCTCCAGCTGCGGGCAAATTCTCCAGCAATTGAAAGGGGTCTGGCGAGACCCGGCAGCCAGGTAACGTGCCGTAAGATTTCATAAGTGCAGAGAGTGTGTGGAGCGAGCATGCATCATTTGATTATTTTTAATGTGCACTGTTTACTCCGGCGAGCGGCTCCTTGCATGCACAAACAAACAAACCGAGCTCTCGCTGCTCTCCCGACCGCCCGCTGCAAATATTGAGCGGCCGGTTCCTCTCTCTCTTCCTCACGGCCAGGCCTCGGCCGCTCTGAAAGGCCACTATTGTTTCCCCTCGCTGTCGCCTCTCCACAACCCGGGCCGAAAGTATGCATGCATTTAGAGAAAAGGAGAGCAGGAGAGGATGAAGGGGGGTGAATGGAGAGCGCTTCACGGTGCTGCTTGTAATACTCTCTGCGTTTACAGGGACGCAGCGAACGGGCCACAATGGAGCGCAGAGGCCATTTCTCCCACGCCAAGCGGGGTTTCACAGACGCAAGTGTCTGGCCGCTTCTACTGGCCCTCGAACAATGCAGGTGACATTTGGGAGCTCGGGGTCTGAGACAAGCCCTAAGCCGACAGGATTAACCCCAGAACCAGCCTTTGTCCTTCTTGAAGTCCTCCGGGGGCGGAGGGGTTTGGCGATGGGTCGAGGGGTTTTGTTGCACTCGAGATACAGTATCAGGCCTCGGTGTTGTTGTAAAGATGTTGGAGCCGTGCACAAAGCACAAAGGAACGTGATTTGCCTTCGCTTTCCCAAAACACTCGGGGTCCCCTGCGTGAAGTGCAGATACGCTTGACTGAATTTATGGTTTTCAAGATCTAAAGAGCTTTTGATCTGAAGGTTTCTGCTTAAATGCTTCAAATCAAGTTTGTAGACAAAAGTTCAGCACACATAGGAATTCTTTACAAAATTGTATTTTATTTTATTGATTTAAAAATTTTCTCAACAAATTCTTTAAAATTATTATTATTTTTTAATTATATAGTTTTTTAATTTAAAAAAAAAAATTAGAATTTATAATATTTCATATTTCATTCGAATTTGATAAATTTGACTAAAAGATCTAAAGAACTTTTGATGTGCAAGATTCTTCAAATCTTTTCAAATTCATTTTTATTTTATTCCATATCATTAAAAGTTTTAGTTTTTATTTATTTTATTTGATACACTTGACTCTATGTTTCTCAAAATAAAAGGACCTTTTGATCTGAAGGTTTCTGCTTAAATGCTTCACTTTTTCCACTTTAATTTTGTAGAGAATATACAAGTTCTGTCTACATATGAATAGTTTTGTTTTATGTATATATATATATATATATATAATATTTATAAATAACAAAATTAACTATATATATTTTTCATTTTTTATTTTTTTATTTATATTTACTTATTATGTTTATTTTTTAGTAATGGAGGAATGAATGGATAAGCTAATATATTTACTTCAGTAGTTAATTTTGCATAATTTCATAGTTTTTTCTTGTAAAATGTGGAAGATATAAAACAGAACGAGTAGATGTGACAAACTGTGTAAAAAGAAAATCCTTCGGTTTATAAAACGGCTTCCTTTGTCTCAAGTATGCGGTCAAGTATGGTCGACAGCTTGCAGTTTAAAGTTTGTTGATGTTATTCTCATAGATTTTGAGGTTTAGCGTAAATCCCGGCTCACCTGGAAATGCGAGCGGTGTTGTGGGTCTGACAGAGGTGTGTTTGTTTAGCGTCTCTGGGACTGAAGTGACTCGAGGTCTCCTCGGCGTCCTCTCATTCATGAGCTAATGGCGTGGAGTCACTAAAGGGCTTAAAAAGCCATCGGCTCATTGTCTACTGACACAAAACCCTTTCCTCTTTAATCCCTCTTCCTCTCCTCCATAGAAACCTTCCTGCTCACATTCGGCATTCATATTAATCAGTGTTAAAGGCCTAATGAGATAAATAAGACTTAAGAGGAACCCTGGAGTGTCTTTGGAAGTCTGCAGAAACAGTTAAGTTATAAATATCGCCCCGGACAGTTGCTTTCAGAGCCTGAGAAAGTTTAATTGTCCTCTTCTGTTCTGTCTTGCCATTGCGTTTAACTGAGAAATTGAAAATGTTGAGTTTACAGCGTCCCGCCAGGATATTTAGCATCTGTTTCTAAAGCCGTGTTTGTTTGGCTGCTGATCTCTCTGCTTCCCAAACCTCAAGCTGTGTGTGTTTTTTTTTTTTTTCCCTCTCGGAGCTCAATGGTCCGGTCCGCACGGAAGAGGCCATCTGGGGCAGCTTCTCTCTCTCTGGACTAATCGGGGATTACTGGCCCTTTACTTTGGGTGTAATAGGCTCAGGGCTTTGGGGCTGTTGGGGTGTCTCCTGCGCTCCTCTGTTTGATTTAGGCCCGGTGTTGTGGCTACTGCGGCTGACCGACGGTTAGTTAATGCCGACGGGTCACGAACATCCAGATGGTGAAGGTGGATTCACTGACTGAAGACTGGGATCTAATCGAAAAGTTCACAGCTCGTGGCTGATGATGTATAAATATAAAATACTCCAGTGTTTTGAGCTACATACTAAGAGAAATATCTAGAAGCAAGGAGCATGTGTGTTACGCAGAAAGCATTGTGAGATTAAAAGTTTGTGGAACAATTTGTATTAACCATCAGTGATCCTCTAATAATTTTACTGAGATAATAAAATAATAAATTCGAAAATATAATGAATTGCCGGTTTGAATAAATACATCATTAATTGCTATAAAAGCAGAAATGATTTAGACATCAGATTATTATTTATATGTGATTTAGACAATTACTTAGAAATCAGCACTTTTTTGTTATTTTTTTAATTGATGTAAAACACTTTTTATAAAAAATAAAATAAAAATAATAATAATAATTAGTCAGAAGTTTATTAAATATATATATATATATATAAAATATTTTTAAATAATTTTTCTTCTTTTATAAAAATGTAATAATGTTTCTTGGTCTTTGACATTAAATACATTTGGGAGGTTGATACTTTAGTTAAAACCATTAAAAGACATTTTCATTACTTGAAATAAAATAAACGTTAACTGAAATAAAAGTGAATTAAAAACTGTATAGATATATAAAAAAATATAATATATAAAAAATATATAAAATAACCCTCCAAAACTACTAAAAAGTACAGAAATGCACAATTACTAAAACATTAACTAAAATGAAAATGAAAACGGAAAATGTAAAAATAAAAACTTTAATAGTATTTAAATAATAACACTGGTTTAAACTCTAGAAATATTTTAAACGATTTAGCAACATTTATATTTTACTTTATATGATATCTATATTTAATTTTCAAATATGCATATATATATATATATATATATAACTTTTAATGCATTTGTTTCCATATTCATAATAGTTTTAATAAACGTGTTTTGACATGTCTCTTTTTATTCCCCCTCTTTGAATGTGTAAGAATCTTCTCAACAGACCTGCAGGAGGCCTGTGATGTTTTGGGGCTGTCGATCAGCCAATGGGAGCGCAGCGTTTCCTGTCGTCTGATTGGCTCAGACGGTGAAGCTGAGCGTGATGCTGGCGAGAGTATGAAATATTAAGAGCTGTTTGTGATCTCACAGTCGAGCTGCGCTGGCAATCCTTCGCACGCAATCTTGAAGAAACCAGGTCAAGGCGGCCATGTTGAAACGGCAAAGGTGAAACCTGAGGGTTCGAGTGCTGCTTTTATGTGGTTAAACATCCATCGAACTCTACGAGACGTCTTAGTTGAATTTTTTATTGTATACCAGCGGATTGCAAAGTCAGTCTGTTTTTCTCCCTCAAATATTTTCCATGCAACTCGCCACAGAAATTCTCGTGTCGCTCTAAGCCAAGCAGCAGCAGAGTTTCTCAATAATCCAGCGTTCCCTCCAGCAGTGTTCTTCACGCGAGCCTGTCGCCGTATCGCCGGTGAGAGCTACACGGCACGGCGATGGCTGAATTATTCACGCCCATAATCGGCCTTTATGTCATCTGCCGCTGCTGGGGCCCGTGTTATTCTAGTGCATAATTGATGCTGCTCAGAAGTGGAAAAGTTAGAATAGCAGAAGTAATGTGAAGGGAAAGCGCTGGCGGAGGAGGCGAGGGGGTCAGACTCAATCCCGGGCCGCGTCCGGCGTAACGAGCGCCGACATTGAGCTGAGCCGGAATATCCACTCTCTGAAGATTTACGGAGAGAGAAAAAAATGGCTGGCATTAATTGTGGCTTTGCTTTTTGTTTCAAAGCATTCTTGGACTGATCTGGTGTAATAGTAATTGGAAAAATACATTTTTGTTTTTTCACCAGCTGTATTTGGTCTGTGGTAATCAGGATCAGATTTACATGCTAAATTAATTACAGTGATGATCCAGCGTTGAGGTGTTTATAGAGCTCGCTTTATGCGTCATTGGAAATGACTTGCTGATTTTACACTAACCTGTCAAGAGTTTGGAATAATGTTTTCAAAAAGAAGTCTCTTCTGCTCATCACGGCTGCATTTGTTCAATCAAAAATACAGTAAAAATTGTGAAATTTTATTAGAATTTGAAATAGCTGTTTTCTATGTGAATGTGTGTTAAACTGTAATTTATTTCTGTGATGCGCAGCTGTATTTTCAGCATCATTACTCCAGTCTTCAGTGTCACATGATCTTCAGAAATCATTTTAATATGCTGATTTGCTGCTTAACAAACATTTCTGATTATTATCAATGTTTTAAAACAGTTGTGCTGCACAATATTTTTTGTGGAAACTGATACACTTTATCTTTCAGGATTCACAGATGAATAGAAAGTTCAAAAGAACAGCATTTATTTGAAATGGAAATCTTTTGTAACATTATAAATGTCTTTATCGTCACTTTTGATTAATTGAATGCATTTTTACTGAATAAAAATATTATTATTATTTTTAATAATTAAAAAGATCTTTTGAAGGGCAATGTATCACTAGTAATGATGCTGAAAATTCAGCCTTTTTACAATATACAGTATTCAGACAGAAAACTGTTGAATTGTAATAACATTTCACAATTGCTACTGTTTTTATCATATTTTTAATCAAATATATGCAGCCTTGGTGAGCAATAAAGACATAAAAAAATCAATTATTCCAAATGTTTGACCATGTGAAAATTCAGCTTAGAATTAACAGGAATAAATAACATTTTTAAAATATGTGACCCTGGATCACAAAAGCAGTCTTAAGTCGCCGGGGTATATTTGTAGCAATAGCCAAAAATACATTGTATGGGTCAAAATTATTGATTTTTCTTTTATGCCAAAAATCATTAGGATATTAAGTAAAGATCATGTTCCATGAAGATATCTTGTAAATTTCCTACCGTAAATATATCAAAACTTAATTTTTGATTAGTAATATGCATTGCTAAGAACTTAATTTGGACAACTTTAAAGGTGATTTTCTCAATATTTTTTTTTTTGCACCCACAGATTCCAGATTTTCAAATAGTTGTATCTCAGACAAATATTGTCCGATCCTAACAAACCATACATCAATGGAAAGCTCATTTGTGCAGCTTTCAGATGATGTATAAATCTCAGTTTCGAAAAATTGACCCTCATGACTGGTTTTGTGGTCCAGGGTCACATATAATCAAATAGAAAAAAAAACTCTTTTCAAAATATTACTGTAATTTTATAAGCAGAAGGGCAAATTTGGATGCATTAAAAAACAACAACTCAAATTTCAAACCTTAAACCATCAGCGTATATTTCCCTTCCCAGTAGTGTTGCAACAATGCAGAAAAGTACAGTAAAAGCGAACCGTTTCATAAACCATCACAGATTGACATGACAGAACAATACTGTGTCGCTCACATTCCAGTGAACGTGCGAAAGCCTAAACCGTGTCATTAGTTAGCAGCCTCTAATTAAGCCTCATTGGTTTCTCCTTTTGTGCAGCGCAGATTTACCTGGCCATCTCAGATGAACAGTGCACACATGGCTGTAGCTCGAGTTTGTTTTACACCTTACCAACCCTCAGTCGCCCAACTCCCTTCCACAGAGAGCACGTCTTTTGTGTTTGTGAACAAAGAGCGGCGGGATTCGGTTACTAGCCTGCGAGCTTAAGAAGCAACCGAACACAACGGCTACAAAGAAGCTTGTGGGAAATTCTTAATCTTCAGGTGAACACGACACCTGAGAAACAAATGCATGAGGGCATGTTTACGATGACTCACGGATGGCGATAACACACACATCCCACATGCGCTTTAATTCTAAAACTGGCGTTTTGCTTGCTTTGATTTACTCTAACGGCGGATCAAACCATGCAAACTCCAGCCAAAACCAGACACTTCTGCCAGTAAAAGACATGCGTCTATCCAAAAATCAACTAGCAATAATAAAACGTACTTTCTGGACAGAAACATAAATATTTCCATAAAGAAATGAGGTAATACGCCCGTAAAAATGTGTCTTGCTGCATGAGCAATTAGCGGTGTAGAGAAAGCACTCCATCCGAGCAGACTTTACAATGCTTTTATGGCATGTATGAGCAGCTACAATGTAGTCATAAAGCATCTGATAGACGCATTAGTCGCTGGATGTCCAGGAAACATATAAAGAGAATTTATGAGCGCTTTCTCGGTGAGAGCACCTTCAGAAGATGCGGATCGCATCCCGTCAGATCCACAACAGAGACAGGAGTTATTTATGTGTGCAGAGAGCCATCACCAAAACAACGTCAAAATATTTGCAACTTGCAATTTTGATCCCATCAGTTTTTTAGTTTTTTTTTGATGATATTGTGAAATCAGCATATCGTGTTGCACAAACTGCATTGTAGTCTGGCTGGGGTATAAATGATAAATAAATGTAGAAAACAAAGTTCTTCATGACAACCCGCCAAAATAAAAGTTTTATTTAACTTGAAGAAATTATGACAGAAATGTGTTACTGTTCTGTACTAAGATGTACTTCTCAAAATAATAATAATAATAATAATGTTATAATTTTTAAGGAATATCATACAACCAAGATATTTTTCATCCATGGTTTCATTTATATAGTTCTATTGTGCAAAAAAAAATCTAGTGTTTTTTTGGTAAATTAATTGTATTTTTTATTTGATTACATTTAAATAAATGTATAAACTTTTATAAAAATTAATGCATTTTTATTTATTAAGTTGTTTATTTAACACAATTTATTTTTATAATTTATTTAGTCAATTATTAATTAATTATTATTTAATAAATAAATAAATGTGACCATTAATTGGCATATTTAGTCATTTATTCATTACTTCATTGAATGAATGAATAAATAAATAAATACATACATGTGACCATTAACCGACTTCAGAAAACTATGAATATTAGAATGTTAAAAAAACAACGCAATGTTTTGTTTATTTATTATGTTTTTATATTACATTATAAAAATAAAATTACATTAATATCAATATTTTAAAATGTAATATATAAAGTTTCATACAATTTTTGCTGAGAAATTTATATTCAATCATAAAATAGAATAAAAATAAAATGGAAAAAACAGAATATAGGGAAAAAGTGATTTCATTGAGCCATAAATTAAAAGATTTATGTTTATATTCATTCTCAAGGTAAATAAATATTGTGATAAATATCGATATCGTATGATACGAACATCATATTTTTAACCACAGACTCGTGCCGCTCCAGGCGCTCGTGGCGCTCTGGCTGCGGTGTTAATTGAGTTCTCCGCTCGTTAAGGATTCACACACACACAAGACGCTGTGGAAACGATCGCACCCTGCTGATAAAACCCACTGATAATTATTTTCTTGACTTTTTGTTATTTGCATCATTCATTCGCCTCATTATAGCTTGAGCCATCTTGTAATTAAAAAGATGTAACTGTCAATTATGAAAACAGTAATTGCATTCGCTGCCTGGCCGTTTCTCCTAATGAACTCTTTTTGGAGCGTTTGTTTTAAATGATTGTAAGTATCAGCACTTAAATGAGCTTTTATCAGCACAATGATCTGCACGTCAAGTCGTATGAAGAGGGTAGTTTAGTTACTTAATACATGCTACTTTTCTCTTCTAATAGTCTTTTTATTTTGTCTGTATACAAATCATATTTCATTCTTTACTTTGGAGTGCTTGATTTATCTGAAAAAGAAAAAAATGTAAAATGCATTAGCCATAATTTATTCAATCTGTCTTATTTATTTATTTTTTTTTTAGTTGTTAATTATATTACATTATTAGGGTTCAATTTTATATTTTAAATGTGAGATAATATTATTTTCTTTTGTCTTATTCCTTTAATGCAACTTTAACCAGTAACTTAACACCAATTAAAAAAAAATAACATGGCTAAAATATTTATTTTTGATCAATTCTGGTTTTATATTATATAGAGCTGCTTTATTTTATTTCAGGCTATTTTTTTTCCAGCGACTGACCCAGATACAGTAAAATAAAGCTGGTTTATTTATTTATTTATTTACAATCAAATTAGTAGTTTTTGAAATTCTGAGGAAAAACATGATCATTACATTATTTATTTTTTTATTATTCTTTTTATACAATATATATTTTTATACATTATTTAATCAAGTAATAACTCATTTTTATTTTTTATGCATGTATTTTTTTTATTTCATCTGGATAATAATGATTTCATATAATATTTTTTTATACGCTTATATAAATCTCCTTTCCTTCATTCCTAGCATTCGTTGTGTTTTTTTTCTCTCCTAAATTTTTGACATATTACTATTTTTATTGAGAATTATATACATTGGTCCTACAACCTTCAAGTTTATGGATTGTACGCTTTATAATAGATGCTTCATTAGGTCTAAATAATGTTTTGGTGTCCTTATCGTGTGGATGGGGAGTAAACTCATTGTATGTGTGTGGATGATGACCTCTCTTATTAAATATCTCTTTTCATGAAGGTTGAGCTGTGGTTTGTTGATGTCGGCTGTAGTTTGGTGATCTGGAGGTGGAGGGCCGTGGCGTGTCGATAAGTGCCCGGCGTCTCGCGTGTGGGTCGACTCCATCACGTGGCTTTGCGTTCGAGTTTTTCCCTGATGGCTTTTGGCACGCAATGCTGGAGCTCTGATCGACCAACCAGCGGCTCCAGAAGCGTCGTCCAAAGACGTGAAGCACAAATGAGCCAATGAGGAAAGACGGGCTGCATCGCTATGCGTTGCTATGCACAAAGAGGAAATGCTTTGTTAAATCTGACTTGTGTCGCCTTGATCTAGCGCTTACCAGAGTGAATATGATCTGGGTCATGTTGTAGTGAGAGACAGCACGCTTCAAAGAGCACTTTCTCTTTAATGAGATTATTAGTTTGGGGTTTTCCTTCATGTGGCTCTTTTTACTCGCCAAAAAGTGCTGCCGTTTTCTGCCAGATCCTTTTTGCACGTAGGAAAAAATTCACTGTTTGTGTGAAAAAGAGACATTTGTGTGTATTTGTTTTAGAAATCATGACCGCAATTCATCTAGAAAAATATTTTAAAGGGCAAATTCAGTCTGAAAAGCGTCTGCTGAAAGATGTCGAATTAAGCCGTGCAAATTGCAAAGTCTATTTACACTACATACACAGTAAAGTTTGCAAACTCCATCCACCATTGCTCTGATATATTATCTTCAGTACTAATAGCACACATTTACATTCATGCATTTGTCATTTAAACACATTATGCATGAACTGCATCAATATTTGCATGCTGTAAACAACATGCTGTCTGTGTCTATTTATACTTCCACTATTTATGCCCTCATATTTTTTCACTTGGTGCTTAGTTATTGTATTTTTTAGATATAATTGTATCACGTTTTTGAGGGTCAGTTGTTGTCGTTATTATTATTATTATTATTTATTTTTAAAAAAATCACTTGTTCTTTGACAAAAATAATTGTGTAAATAATTGTATATTTGTAATAATTATTAAAAAAAATATTAATTGGTAAATGTGTGAAATGTGTAATATTAATAACATTAATAATAGTAATATTAATATATTATATATTAATGTATTAATTATTATTGTAATTATTAAAAATATTAAATTGCTACTACAGTTTTTTAATATATTTATAATATTTTAAAAAATATATTTTTTATAGAAGATGTAACTTCGAAGTGTGTGCATTAAAAATAAAATAAGGAAATAAAAAATAATAATAAAAAAAAAAATTCTGGCTTTATTTCAGAGTTGCTTTATTTATTTCAGGCTATTTCCTGGAATACTCACCCAGATACTGAAGAAAAAAAAAAATAGAAAAACACCAGTAAAATGAAGCTGGCAGAAGGTCCAGCATATTTACACTTTACACTTAGTGCAAAGAGCTGCTGGCACCTTTTCACGGGTTCGTTTGTGCCGTTTCCTGATTTGCATAATTCCTGTGTGTTCAAACTCAGGCTGTGTGCAAATAAACAGCGCTATCAGCGGATACGATTCATTCTCACCCAGTCCTCCTGAGGGTTTGCTGATCACAGGCTGAGATGGGAAGGTTTCAGCGTCCCGTGAAACCGGTCTGCAGAATTAAAGCACAGCACATTGATTTTTTCCCCTCTCTCTTTCCCTTTTTTAATATCCTGGTGCCATTACCTGACTCACAAAATAGCCAATCAATATCACATCTGCATTGTGATAAAAGGGCAGAGAAAGGGTCGTGCAGGAGGCGGCGTCACTGTATATAACACACAGAGATTGAGAAAGCAACTCACTCCGATTGCATTTCCAGATAAACTCAGACCATGTCGTCTTTAATTAAAGTGAGATCGATCAGACGCAGACGTGGAGACAGTTTGCCTTTTCTTGTTTGAGAACTTTTAACATTTTAAGTGAGTGTTTTTCAAATGTTTGTATTTCTCTCTCTCTGCACTGTAAAAAAAATGATTTTTCAAAGTTGTAAATACAATTTTATAGATATGCTAATGCAATACATTAAATGTCTGTATACGGAATATAATGTTATATAAAGTAAAATCATAAATGAAAACTATTAGTTCAAGTTTCAATCTAAAATCTTTCAATATAATAATTTGAATATTTTTTAAAGTAAATAAGACCCAAATGTGATATAAGTACATATACATTTTTCATGTATGAAATATATAGTCATACTAAGAAAAAATGCATATGAAACCTATTATAGGTTATATATATATTATATCTAGCCCATGCAAATATGTATGTTTATGTACGTGTAATTCATTTTTGGACATAAAGTATATGTGATGTACATGTATAGCCATCCCAAAATGTATATGTGTGTGTGTGTGTGTGTGTGTGTGTGTGTGTGAATGACACACACACACACACACACACACACACACACACACACACACACACACACACACACACATATATATATATGATACACAAATATACCTATACATACATACTGTATATAGTTGACATATAGATTACAGATTTTATTATGTGGATTTTATATGTTTTAAACTTATATCTTCATCTACACAGTGAAAATGATATATATCGCTTTATAGGTAACATCACTCTTGATCTGGGGTAAATTTAATCAAATATTAGAGCCTCCACGTGTTAGATGCATTTAGGCAGATTTAACATTTTTTAAAATATTTTTTCTAAATCTGCAATGAATGAATTTATATATTTTTGGCTTGACCTGTGTGAATGGCTGTCTTAAACATATTTGAGAGTTTTTCTCTGTCTCTCTCTTTACTGTCTGGCAGGAAGCACAATAGATGTGGAACGTGCTCAGATTGAGTCTCTGATGTTGTGCTCTCCGTCATACGCACACGTTTCTTTTGTTAAAGTCAACCCCGTCTGAACGCTCTGATCCAAACCAAACAGCTCACGACGAGTCCTGCTGACTCAGGACGTCCACAACAGACCACACCAACTGAAATCAGTGTCCCGTTACAGCAGAGCTCACTGAGTGCATGATATGATAGATATTATTGTTATTAAAGTCAATGTGAAAACATATGTAGGGCGTGAATTGATTTTATCATGAGGAGCTTATTGGATGATGAATAGTGGGTGTCTCAGAGCTGAATGTGAGTTCATGTTACATTAACGTTAACAGCATTACATTACGTCTTTATAAGACTTTAGAAAGGATGAAATGATGTCAGCTTAAAATCATTAGGATTTCTTGTTGACTTCAGCATTACACTGAAAAACGGGAAAGGTTTGGGGTTGGTAAGGTTTATTAATATTAATGACTGAATTTATTTCATTAAAATCAGTAAAATTGTGAAAAATTATTAAAATTTAAAATAGCTGGAAGCCTGTTTCCGCCACTGAATAAAAATAAAAAAGGTAATTGCGACTTTTTAGCTCACAATTCTGACTTTTTTTTCTCAAAATTGTGATCTATAAACTCACAGAACTGCAGGAAGTTAAGTCAGAATTGCAAGACAAAAAGTCTCAATTACCTTTTTTATTTTTTATTCAGTGGCAGAAACGGGCTTCCATATTTCTATGTGATTATATGTTAAACTGTGATTTATTTCTGTGATGCGCAGCTGTATTTTCAGCATCATTACTCCAGTCTTCAGCGTCACATGATATAATATACTGATTTGCTGCTTGAGAAACATTATTATTATTATTATCAGTGTTGAAAACAGTTCATATTTTTGTGGAAACTGTGATGCATTTTATGTTTCATGATTCACAGATAAATAGAAAGTTGAAAAGAACAGCATTTATGTAAAAATGTAAATCTTTTGTAACATTAATGTCTTTTCTGTCACTGCTGATGGGCGTGAAGCGTCTGGCGTGGGTTTTATCGGGGTGTGGTCCGTCTGAGGGCTGTTTTTCTTCCTCTCTCTCTCAGATTAGACCCCATCTGCTGGATGGCGTGGCGTTTTGCCCGTGTCCTGCCCATGATATCTCTTGTAGTGTTTTAAAGGCTTGTCATTACGGAAATTCCCCCTTTTTTCCCCCGCTGTGAGTAATTATCTCTGAGAGAGGGCCACATTAGTGCCCTGTTGGGCTCACGGGGGGCGAGTGTCTGCCGTTCACGTCTCTCAAATCTTCTTTCAAGGTCAGTGTTTGTCCAGGGATCATCCCTACAGCACACACACACTTTCCTTGCTGCTCTTTGTTGTCTTGAGTGTAAAAGTGCAGCGATGCTCCGTGTCAATAAAAGGATTTTTACATCAAAATTACACCAAAATAGACTTTTAATTCATGCAAATGTTACTGTAATTAATTTGATGGCTCTCAGCTATACTTTATGGAGCACCTTTCTGTAGTAAATTAATGACGCTATCCTGTATAACTGACCATTTCTTTAATATATATATATATATATATATATATATATATATATATATATATATATACTGTATATAGTGTATAGTTCATATCATAAACTCCATCATAGATATGAATAGTGGGGTACACTAAAAAAGTGCATTAACTAGTATTATTCAACTCAAAAGTAAGATTTAATATGACTGAATGTGAATATATATATATATATATATATATATATATATATATATATATTATATATATATATATATATATATATATATATATTCACATTCAGTCATATTAAATTATATATATATTACAGTACGTTTGCATAACTTAAACACCTTAAAAATAAAGCTTTTTGATCATTTTATTTTTAAATAAAATGTTATGTATGAATTATATTCAATATATTAAAAATATGAATATATATATATATATATATATATATGTGTGTATATAAAACTGTATGTTTGCATAACTTAAATGGCTTAAAATAATATTTGTAAATATATTTTAAGAATTATGTTGTATATAATATTATATGCATGAATTTTATGTACAAAGTATATTCTATTCTATTTATTAAAAAAAGTATAAAATTATAAATATGTATAATAATACAATATATATATATAATATTTTATAATATAATAAAATACAATTATAAACATTATCAAACAGCAATATATATATATATAAACACACACACACACACACACACACACACACACACACACACACACACACACACACACACATGTATATATATATATATATATATATATATTGCTGTTTGATAATGTTTATAATTCTATTTTATTATCAAATTATATGTATGAATTACATATACAGTGTATATTATAAAAAATAACAAATTACATTTTATATGCATATGCTGTAGTAATCTACTGTATTATATTAATATCTGTCTAGAAGGAAAAAGAAAAGACAAACATTAAAAAGAAATTTAAAAGACTTAAAGTCTTTAAAACTTAAACTTAAAAGCCTTAAACTTTTAGATCGATCGTTAAGATCGCAAGACAATTTGAGCACTTGACTGCGTGTGTCTGTGGCAGTAGTTTCATGTGTGAATGCAGCTGCTCTTCTGTTCTCGCTCTTGTTTCTGAATCCTCTCAGAGACACAGTACTGTATTCATCTCTGCTGAAGAACCGTTGTCTCTCACTTACTGGAACAACCTTGAGTCTCAGCGGTCAGGCTGTGTTTGTCGAGGACAGAGAGATAGAAGGGATTTTATGTCCTGATATTTTGGCGGCTGCGAACCCATGAATGATTTGTGGCTGATTCACTGAAGGAGCAAACACAGACCAGAAATCTGACTTTACTGTAAAAATGTTGCCAAAACTCCAACATTTTTCATGCCGTACGGTTGTCTGGTGACGCTGAGAATCTTAAGATGCTTCAGTTTCATCTGCACAGTTGGTCTGGTTTATTAGTGTTTGATTTACTGCAGAAAACTGCCTGTCAGTGTGGTTTTGGAGAGTTTTGGATGGAGGTTAAGTGTGTGTCGTCTGCTGTTTCAGCCCACAGCTGTGAGTCCGTCCGGTCAGCAGATGGGCAAACACCTCATCTGGACTCTAGCTGGATCTGGTTCTGACTGAACGTGACGAGTGCAGTGCTTTGCATTTTTTCACTGTTCTCATGCTGTAAACTGAATGCATATTCTCGATTTTTCTTGCAAGAAATAAACAAAAATAAAATAAAGATACGATGAATGTCAGTGTGGTATGAAAACAACTTTTATTGTATGAGCAAAACATTGTGCAAAACAAAACGACATATTTTGAAAAATGTTTACTAAACAGGGCAAATTATCATTAAAGCGCAGATGGGATGGGTCCTTTACTGACAATGCACACATTAAAGAACACATTTCCATAATGACCAGCGCAATCTACCAGGAGCAGCGCAAATTACCGTCTGCTTTTAGACATGCTTTTTTTTGGGCGTTAGATAATAGTGCAAATACCAGTAATTTGACAAGTGCAAATGTTAGTAAATGGCTACTATCACTTTAAGAGTCAAAAAAGCATACATAGGCAACACAAAATTAATATCCATCGCTCCTGACGATAAACTGAGCTCTTATGAAGAAACGGGACATTATTAACAGTGTGGAGTGATGTCCTGTTCACGAACAAATCATTCTTTTGAACTGGTTATTTTTTGATGAACTAGAACCAGTTCAACTGAATCGTCTGAAACGATTCAGTTCACGGTTCGAGCAGCACAGATCTACTCAATCAAAACTCACTTTTAGAGGCTTGACAGTCACTCTGACTGGAAATGAGCCAAAATAGTGGAGTATATGATTGCATAATTACATAAACGAACTGGTGAATCGAACTGTCCAAAAGAATCAGTTCACAGAGAAGAATCAGATTTCCTCGTTTGCACGAGGCTCTGGATTACAGGTAATAATATTGTAAATAATGTTCAGTTTCTTGCACAGACCGATCATTTCGCTTCATAAGACCTCAATATATCATGAAGAGCCACGGGTATTAATTTTGTGTTCCTTCATATGCTTTTTTCGCCTCTTAAGTCCCGTCAACCTCAATTTATGAATCGCCAAGGACCACGATTGCTGCTTAAAGAAATCATCTTTACTGTTCTACTGAAGAAAAAGAGTCATCTACATCTTGGATGGCCTGAGGATGAGGATTTATTTTGGGTGAACTATCTCTTTAATAGACAGCTTGTAGATGAGCATCACAGTATGTCGTAAGGTCAAAGGTCAGACGGGGTGTAGGTTAATAAATCAGGGTTTTATAACCAGGACTGAGCGCTCTTATAAACGATATAACATGAATTATTTGGGAGCATTTTTAACAGTCTCCTTGCAATACTCTGAGTCACAGTATGCAAATGCAACACACAGCAAATCTGCTGTTTTATGTGAGCAGAATATTAAAACATCCTTTTGTTTTATGTTTAGTTGCACCACACACATCATCTAATTCAGTTCCTCATAAGTATCTGTGCGTCATAGGTTATGGATTATGTTTGTACCTCCCAGAACATGGCTCATTAATACCTTCATTTTCATCAAGAAAAGGTCACAAGTGTGTTTCTCCAGTCGAGAATAGACAGAACATCGAGTTAATTTGGCCTGTAGAAGCGGATCACATGCACCCAGCGACCTGAAGCGTACAGTGAACTATTAGCCGGCGTTATTGTAGTGGCTTCTGCACTAAATACGAGCTTTATTTGTCTTGAATAGGTGATTGTTCTGTGTGATGTGGCATTTTGATTTTCAGTGATGAGCAGAATAATCTTAAGCGTGAATCAGAGCGCATCTTCTCAATGCTTCAAGCCTTGATGGCCGTGATAGATTGTTTCCTCGTGATGGTTGTCTTGTGAGGCTGTTTTGTCTAGCACAAGATTCTTAAAAAAGACAATAAGTGCCATAAATTAAAGCAAGGCTAAAACGAGTATGTGCATGAAAATGTGTTTCAGATCAGGCTGCTTGTGAGTCATTAATTGTTCGTCACCCTGAATGTAGTTTTATTGCACAGATGTTGCTGTTTCATGGACAGATTTGCATTTTGAGTGATGTTTCATTTAGTTTTTGGAGTGAGATCCCTTTGGAGAAATAAAAACAGGCATGCAGTAAGAGTATAGAGCGATAAAACGAATGCAGTAAGCAGTTCTGATCATCTAATGAGAAGCATTTGAGTTCATACTGAGATTCTGAATGCACACTTTGGTCTTTTAGTTAATCTGAGCACATTTTGAGACATTAGCTATGTTTACATGCACCCAAATGATCCATTTATAATCAGATTGATGGCTCAGTCAAACTGAAAAACTTTCATGCAATTGATTCATTGATAGGGCTGCACGATTAATCATATTTTAATCGCAGTCACAATTTCTGCTTCTCTCGTTTTTCCATCTGCGATATTTGCCCTCTGAAAACCTCTTTATCCTGAAAACATTACGTTTTAATTTGCAATTTGCTTTATGTTGCATTGGTAACAAGCTTTCATGGTTGCCGTTGCCAGATTTCAAGAGTTTAAATCCCCAATCAGAGCTTTTCTCATCAATTGATACATTCTCTGCCTGTTGGTTTACTTACTTGGCAACCATGAACTTTGCATGTGCTCTATAATAATTGTGATTAATAATCGTGATTATATTTTTTGTGCAAAATAATCATGATTATCCATTTAATAAATAATAATCATGACATAACAAATTGAATGAATAAATAATCATTGATTACAATTGTTATGCAGCTCTGCAAACACCTGATTGTTTATTAAATATTCGCTAAAAGAGCTGAACTTTGTTCATGATGCATATAATACACATGCAAATGAATGTGTGAATCGGATTGCACCCTTCAGGGTACATATAAACAAACTTTCTGAATCTGAAATCAGATCGCAGTCGTTCTTATTGACAGAAATCAGTGCATGTAAAAAAAAAAAGAAGAAATGTTTGATTACTGGGAATTTTTTCTTTGAGTATCAAGAAAAAAAAATGTACAAAAGCTGTTACTGGGGAGTTACTCTTTCGAAAGGTACTATTATGTAGACTACCATTTAAGTGCTAATATGCATGCTTTAGGTACTAAAATGTACATTTTAGGCACTTAAGTGGAACCTTGAAGTATTTATATGTAAATAAGGTACAAAAGTTCACCTTTTGAAAAAGTCCTGTCCCAGTAAGAGCTTTTGTACCTATTTGCCTGAGAGTGTTGGACAAACATCTGAGAGTTTGGTCTCACAGCTGTGTAGAATAGAGATCTCATGTGTGATTTTTCTCTCTTATGTTCACCAGCATTTCTAAATCTGTCCCAGCCAATCATCAGCGCTGTGTTTCTCCAGATGTCCAATCACAGGTCATGCGTCTAAATCCCCCACTAATGAGTCACGAGGCCGCTTTCCAGCCACCCTTTTGCCCCCGCGTGATAGGACCCGGTAGTTTTCGACACGCTTTCATGGGAAAGGCTCTTTTGGAATCCGGACGAGCTTTCTTTGGCGCTGTTTGGTTTTGGGGAATCTATCATTTGCGGGGAGTGGACGTCTGCCGCTGGTGTCGCTCCGGAGCGAAACATCATAGAGTCTCTGAATGCTAATACGAGCCACAGATGGATTGAAGTGCTAGTCGGGCTTTAGGGGAAGATTATTGTGCTTGGCTGAAGAAAGCTGCATTTAAGTGATGGATTTAGCACACTTTAACATGGTGCAGTTGTCAAATAGCACAATAATTAATTCAGGGGTTTTTCTCATGATGGTTTGATTGAAGCTGTAGCATTTTCCATTATTGTCACAGGAAAAGGAATACCTGCACTTTGCAGGAAAATTGTACCATTTCATGTCTGCAATTATTGAAATGGAAGCACGAAGGCAGAGACGATGCTTTCAAGCTTCGGGCTGCATTTGCAATTTCTGTTAAAGGTCTGAAGTAATCGATGGCGAATGCATCCTTTAGACCGGACATGCTGTCTGTCTGTACGGCTGTGGAAAATAGAAAAACAAAAGGAAAAACAAGGAAAAGCACCATGTGAAGTGCAGCGGGGTCATTAATAATATTACGAGCGGATGCTTTTGTCCCGCTGCGCTCTGTTTGCTGTTATTAAGTGCTGAATATTGTGCCGGATTCCATTTAGTTTCAGATTTTACAGCTCAGGGCGAAGCGATGATTATAAAACAAATATTACTCGTGCACTGTGGCTCAAGCTTGCGGGAAACACACAAATAAAACAACTTTATACAGTAGAAACTTTTATTGCAATAGCAAACACAATAAAGCATAAAATGCACCGCTGTTCTAGTCCACTGACTCTTTGAGCTTTATTTCTTATCTGCATTCTTCAACAAGCAAAACTTCACCGACACTTGTAAAACAGCTCAGTTTTCATCGTTTCGCTCTTTTTCTCAGAGGAGTCATATATTAGGAGAAAGCCACTTTCCTGACGGCGGAAAACGGAGTCAGGGTCGGATCTTAATCCGATGCCATCTGGAAAAACGCTGAGCCCTCGTCCCGCTGGCACGGAGGTTGCGTCCCTTATGTAAACGGAACAAATTCCTTTTCACACTAATGGCGTATCGCATTAATGCCCGTGGAGGTTTGTACACAAGGTCAAGCCTAAAGGGCCACTGGAGGCCGAGACTTATTTCACGTCCCTTAAGAAATGAGAATAAACGCCATTGTGCTTTGGCATGTTATAGATGTTTTGTCTCCTTCAGAAGCAACAGTAGTTCTCTTCATGAGCTCAATGTTCATAATGATGGAAAAACTCAAGGTGTGGCAACATCTCGTCGACACTCTCGATGTAGATCTCAAGCACAACAGTTAACAAAACGATTCATTCAGTGTTTTTTGAGACTAATTTAGACAAGCATGACATTTGCACAGTAATTGCATTTTTCTCTTTTAGTTCCTATTGCTAGAAGTAATGCAGTAGAAGTAAAAAAGTAAAAGTATAACCTGATACGCCAGAACTCAAACCATCTCTGCTTAGCTACCTAGTTTGAACAGAGAGATATTTATTAAGTCTCAGGTATTGCTTCACTATTTTATTTTATTTCATATTTTTCTATTCTAGTAGTGTACTGTAATTCCACTCAGACCTGGAAGCCTTACAGAAAAGTACTGCTGATGTGTCAAATAATGCCATGGTACTTATTTGTTAGCGAAGAGCAGCTTTCCCCCATTTGGGTGGTTGTTTCTTTCTTCCTGAAGTTTTTGTAATAGTTCTTGCTCTGCTGTGGTTCTGAATCTCGTTTACAGTCACAGACTAAAGGAAACAGAACCGCTCAGATTTCCCAGCGCAGTGTCGTTCCCCGCAGGGTTCTGTCTCCGTCAAGTATTTCAAAGCCTCTCTTCTTCAGTAGAGCGGTCTGTCTATCACACCAGCTCTATGAAACCCACCGCACCAACTGAGAAACCCCCGTGATTCCCGGCTCCAGGCCAAAAAACAAATGCCCCACGAAGAGGCTAAAAGAATGGGCTTCAAAGTGGCCAGTGGTCCGTTTGAGGAGGGACACCAGGCGAGCAGCTCACAGTGGAATCTTCTTTTAAGGGGATGAAGCAGATCTGTTGTGCGAATAACAAAGCAAGATAATTAAACCCTCTTTGTGCTCTTGCGGCCTCAAAAGAGTCTCTCTGGAGACCGTCGACTGGAACCGCCATGCTGTATTTGGGCGTTGTTTTGTGCCGTCGCGTCTGATTGGCTGCCAGTGTCAAATGCCTCTGATCATACAGATGTGCATTTCGAGGGTACATTTGCACGACAACGATTGTATTAAAACAGAAAGGTTTTTCCTTTGCATTTTTGAAAAGTTTTGCTTACAGTGTTGTCAAAACAAGCCCTGTTCACATGGATCCGCAAAAACAACTAAGAACGCTGCATTATGCATCAGTAGTTGGCGATGTTACTTTGTAAAGAAGCACTGAGCGCCTGTGCACATACGCATTACTATAGAGCGAACACATAATACACGTGTATGACGTCGCCATTTCGACAAATTCATGATCTTATGGTTTACACCGAGACGATAACGGTATTGTTTTCAAAAGCTTGCACTTTGAAAACGGTTTGTCCTTTGCTTTTGTGTACAGATGACAATGTTGTCAAAATGATCTCCATTCACATTTATTCGCAATAATGACTGAAAACGCTGCAATATGCATGCCAGGCCACTAGTTGGCGATGTTACTTTGTAAAGAAACACTACACATGTATATGACGTCACCCTTTTCACAAATTCGTGTTTTTGTAGTTTACATAGACACGTAGCCGTATTGTTTTCAAAAACTTGGACTTTGAAACCCATTTTTAAAAGTTTGCATTTTCGTGCTTGTATAAACGAATGGCCAAAACGCATAAAACTTTTTCTTTTATGTTTTTGAAAAGTTTTGTGTACAGAAGACAATGTTGTCAAAATGATCTCCATTCACATGGATTCGCAGTAATGACTGAAAACGCTGCAATATGCATGCCAGGCCACTTGTTGGCGATGTTACTTTGTAAAGAAACACTACACATGTATATGACGTCACCCTTTTCACAAATTCGTGTTTTTGTAGTTTACATAGACACATAGCCGTATTTTTTTCAAAAACTTGCACTTTGAAACCCATTTTTAAAAGTTTGTATTTTCGTGCTTGTGTAAACGAACCGCCAAAATGCATAAAACTTTTTCTTTTATGTTTTGTGAACAGAAGACAACGTTCCTCATTCAATCGGATATGTGAAAATTACTAAAAGCACTGCATTATTTATGCCAGGCCACTAGTTGGCGATGCTACTTTGTAAAGAAACACTACGCACATGTGCACACACACATTCTTATAGACTGAACACATAATACGCAAAGTTTTTACAAATATGTGTTTTTGTAGTTTACACAGAGATAATAACGGTATTGTTTTCAAAAACATACACTTTGAAACCCGTTTTAAAAAGTTTGCATTTCAGGCTTGTATCAATGAATGGCCAAATTGCATAAAAAGTTTGTTTTTAGTTAAAAATGGTTTTTCCTTTGTTTTTGAAAATTTTGTGTACAGACGACAACATTGTCAAAACGATCCCCGTTCACGCGGATTTGCGGAAATTACTAAAAACGCTGCATTATGCATGTCAGGCCACTAGTTGGCGATGTTACTTTGTAAATAAACACTACACACCTGCACACATATGCATTCCTATAGCGCGAACACGCAATATGCATGTGCATGATGTCACTGTTTTCACAAATCTGTGTTTTCATAGTTTACACGGAGATGATAACAGTATCGTTTTCAAAAACTCTCACTTTGAAACCTGTTTTCAAAAGGCTCCCAAAGCGCCGTTGATGTGTAAATGAACGGCCAAAATGCATGAAAGTTTTCCGTTTTTAGTTGAAAACAGTCGTGTACAAAACCCCTGAGTGTTGATAATGGATTCTAATCACTTCTTTGAACTTTTTTATAGACTGAAGTTTGAAATCAGCCAGAAATGCATCACGTAAAGCGAGTTAATGCTGTTTCTTGTAGGCTTTACTTGTTTGAATAACTCTTTGTGCTGTCAGCATCACCAGCGTTCAATTAGATGCTTGTGGATTTTGTAGAAGGCTGTCGATGGATGTGGATTTTACAGTCATAAATCATAGAGTCACTGTAGAATAAATTAATAACAACTTGGCTAGACACTAGGCTTTGGCTGAAATCTGCTCCGTTTACAAAGAAAAGCTCCGTTTTGGAAACACATTAATTAGCCCTTGCACAAATGAGTGACAGTTACCCAGAAGACACTGCTCACTTTTGCTTCATAATTGATTCGGTGGCCATGCCAGAACTGTTTTTCATCAAGCCAGCGGGCCTGAGCTCTCAGTCTTGAGCTTTTATGCTGAAAACGACAATGTGCACTAATTGTTTGATGTTAAGTACGCGCCATCAGTCAGGGCTAATTATGGCGTGGTCATAGCGCATACTCCTGGGTCCAATAAACTCCAACAACATTATTTGGGAAATGGGAGAGAAAAAATCGGCCAGGCTCACAGACAGTCCCGCTGTTACGGCAGTAATTCAATTATCACCTGTCTTTGGTAATGGCTAGTTAACACAAATATTACTCTTTATATTTGGCTGAATGAGATTAATGAGTCGCGGGGAGCTGGTCACGGGTCCGTAGGGTGCACACACTGCTGACTTTTACAGGAGAAACGGTTAAAGAGAGGGAAGTCTATTTCCTACAACCACACATGTGTATTTTATACATCTGCTCCTGTACATCTGTGCGATTCCAGGCAGTTCTTTTGAATTATTAGGTTTTAAAACAATATAACAGGAGCATCAGTGCTGTTCTGAATGTCATCATGCTGCATCATGTGACTGATATTTAGTCCGAAAGCATGTGTGCTTTTGCTTGCATTCAACAATATACAAGTTAATACTGAGTAAAGTACATTTTAAACACAGTATTGTCAATTACCTTCTGTTTATGCTTTGCCAATTAATATATTTCCAAACAAAGCCACAGCAGAATTTAATATTGCACATTTCCGACACAATAACTGCAATCCACAATGAATCAGTGTTATTGAATGAATCAGTTGAGTAAATGATTCAATGACTCGTTAATAAAAACAGCTGTTTGTTTTGCTCACGAATGAATCAACATTGTTGAATGAATTGGTTGAGTAAATCATTCA
>CM071945.1:1475000-1512500 GCA_036784905.1 Acrossocheilus fasciatus
ATCCGTTTCAGTACCGCAGTACTTTATCTCTTTCTTCATTCATGGCTTTGTTTATTTGCTTCAGTATGTGCTCCATCATCGTGTTTTGTTTTCCAGCTGACGTGAAGCGTGTTTGAGGTTTTGAAGGGTTGCGTCGGGCTTCGGTTTCAAGGGTCAAACGCCGTGACCTCTGGAGGTCTAATGTAGCGCTTTATGCAAATATACGAGGTTTGTTTGTTGCTTTGTGTCTTGTTGACATTTCAAAGGCTGTGAAAGTCTGTGCAGGCTTCGATTACACGTCTGTTTCCGTAATAGAGGCTTGCATCAAACGCGTGTCGCTTTAAAAGCCGTTTATGATAGAGAAACACAAGCCGCGTCTCTCAGAGCTGACAAACCACGCGGTTTAGATGCTCAGAAAGAGACAAACGAATGCTGGGAACGCAGCTGTGGTTTCAGGATACGTTTTCTCCTTGAGAATCGTTTAGTTTTGATTACAAATCCACCCGTTTGCTGACATTGGCTGAGCGGAGTTATGTGCAACATTAACAAGTTAATCATACCTTTGCCACAATGTAAATAAGCCTTTAAGACGCTCGGATCTCGTGTCCGTCCAAGAACGCTCCTTGGGAGATTTCCCGTTTTCACAAAACAAGGATCGAGTGGCTGTTGCATTACTTTTGTGGATTTAAGCGCTAGTCTTTTAATGGTGATATTAGGCGCAACTGCATTAGATCAAAACAAGGCAGAGCTTCGATGTGACCAAACGAGCACGAAACCCTGATTACAGGCGAGAAATGCGATGCTTGCAGCAGAAGTGTGTTTTTCCTGCTTTCTTCTCCAGACGTCCGCAAACATTCCAGCGGATGAGTGTGTATTAGCCACGTCTCGCGCTCAGCGGCTCCGAGCTGTGATATCTGGAGATCAGCTCGTGAGAAACCGCTGTCGTGCCAAAACCAGACCGAAATGATTTTATTGGCTGAAAGAAGGTTTTTTGGAGAATTTGGTTTGGTTCCTAGATTGTGTGTGTGAATCTACATATCTATATTAGTGCTGTCAAACAACTAATCACGATTAATCGCATCCAAAATAAAAGTTTTTGTTTACATAATAATGTACTGCACTGTAAAAAGTGATAAGTTGACTTAACTTAACAAAACTGCCTTAAAATCTTTAAGTAAATGATAATTAAAAAAAATAAGTTAACTTTTTTAATTATTATTACTTAATAATTTTAAAGCAACGGGTTTACTCAATTTTTTTTAAGTTAAGTCAACTTATCACTTTTTACAGTGTGTATATTTATTATGTATATATATATAAATACACACACACACAGTTTTGTAATTGTCCAACATTGATAATAATCAGAAATGTTTCTTGAGCAGCAAATCAGCATATTATTATGATTTCTGAAGATCATGTGACACTGAAGACTGGAGTAATGATGCTGAAAATACAGCATTGATCACAGAAATATATTGCATTTTAGTATATAATGCAAAAGAAAATAGGTATTTGAAATTCTAATAATATTTCACAATTTTACTGTATTTTTACAGTGAGTAGATACGTCTTTTGAACAGTAGTGCACATTTTTTTATGCATGTAACAGCATGCATGTGATGTCAGTGTTATGCATTGCAATACTGTATTTTTTTCAAAACAATTTGAACTGTATGATGTTAAATTCTCAAAGGATAGCTCTGTTTATTATTAATATTTGATGCATCAGCACAGAAATACACTGCATTGGTCTCAGTGTACTGTAGCAGCTGCTGGAAGAGTGTGATTCCCGCTGGATGTTTCTCCCAGTGTCTGTCACGGGGTCACGCAGCCGTCTGGGAGATAAAACTCTTTCCCGTTCCTCTTATTTTCCAGACCGGCTCATTATGAATTCTCACTTCGTGTCAGAGGTCTGCTATTTCAGGATTCTGGAGGTTCTCTGTCAGCCAAAACAAAATGTGTGAATAAATACGGCTTAAAGAAGCACCAAAAATGAGCACAAAAGAAGAAAGAAAGAAATAAATGACATGAATAAATAAATGGTGACAGACTTTTCATTCTTGGCCTTTCCCGTCAATATTAGTCATGTGATGTGACGGCGAGAGGGAAAGAGCTATAATTAGGAAAGGGAATATAAAACACATTTCGGCAGGCTGTATTTTACAAACTATTGCAGGGGCGGATTGTTTTATGAGCTCTGTGATTGCGGCGGCCCTCCGGAGGCAAATATTTGCCGATTCAGCAGGAAATGGGGCTCGGGAACGGGGGCAAAACCTTGAACTTCACCTCCAAAACTGATTTTATTCCAATCACAGCCTAAATCAATTCTAGCAGGTATTATCACCAGCCATGTTTGCTGTGATGCGGCCGTGTGTGTGTGTGTGTGTGTAGAAAGAGCAGCGGCGAGTGTGTGTGTGTGTGTGTGCATGGTCTCTCAGGAACGCTGCTCTCTGCCATGACCTTTCCAGCAGTAATGGGATTTTCAGGCCGTTTCTGTTCTCTCCGATCTGTTTCAGAGGCGTTCATGCGATGCTGTCATACGCTGATCCTCACAGAGCATTATTGTACAGTATGTGTGTTTCACTACATATGTAAAACCTTCTGTACAAGTCTAGAGATGGGACAGGGTCAGAGTATTTGTTTAGTATAGCATTTGTAGAAATTGAAATCGAGCTGAAATAAAATGAAATCAAAATATTAGATGAAGAATTTATATATATATATATATATATATATATATATATATTAAAAAAAATTAATTAAAATGAGAAATGTTGACAACTAACTAAAAAGTTACTAAAATTAAAAATTAAATGAAAGCTAAATATAGAAATGTAAAAGACAAAAGTGCATACATAATAAAACTGCTAAATTTCTAAATTGCTAAAACTAATATTAAGATAATAAATATATAAAAAATAGATAAAAAGCAATTTCTCAATATTTGAATATTGACACTTAATTATTAAAAAAAAACATTTTGATAATTGTAATAAAGCTGAAATAAATTAAAATATAAATATTGGATAATGAAAATGAGAAATGTTGCATTGGCAACTAACTGAAATAAATAAGTTGAAATTACTTAAACTAAAAATTAAATAAAAAAAATTAAAGCTATTTTATAGAGATATAAAAAAAAAACTAAAAACAAAAGTAATCATTTTCAGTAATTAAAGTAACAATAAAATACAATTTACAATTCTTAAAAAACTTGAAATTTACGAAATGTTACAGAATTACTAAAACAAGTTACTAAATTGCTAAAAGTAAAATTAAAATAATAAAATATAAAAATAACTTACCGTGAGATCGGTGTAAAAAGTCCACACATTGCATTTAAATAAACACACATTTTGATTGGTAACGACAGTCATACGTCATTTCATGACGATGGACGCAACACGACACTGTCAGTATTTTTACGTGCACTAGAGGGCGCTTAACTTTAAAACGTAAATACAGGTCGTAATAAGGCACTTGCACAAATGACCTATAGGGTCGTTTTTTTTGTTGGAGGACAGGCTCGAATCAGAGGATGTAAATAAACTAATCTGAACAAAGAATCTGTTCATTAGCTAGTTGACTTTAGCACTGCTTTAAAAGGAATGAAGCTGGAAATGCAACTTCATCTCAGCAGTGAGGTGTAATAGCACTAATATTTTTTTTGCATGTGGAGCACTAAATTATCTTTGAGATAAGATGCATCTGTGAACTCATCCTTCTAAAGCAGCGCTGCCGGTGGATTCAGCTGATGCTGAGTTTCGAGATCCAGAGCAGCGTTGCATGTTTATACAGTGAATTCTGCTGCCTTTCTGATGTCAGACTAAGAATAGAAGTCATTTTATGTGAGCAGGATCGTGCAGAACTGCAGAGTCTCACATTTCTTTCCATTAGCAATAAACTGGTGTTTATAATTTCTCATGTTTTCGAATCGGTCAAGCCTCAAAGGTGCCGCGTGGATCGAGACGCCTGCCAAGGTTTCCTCGCTCTTGTAAAGCAGTGAAATCAGCACATCTGGAATCCTCTGCGTCTGAACATCTCTGTTTCTTGTGGGATATTCATAAGTCCATTTTCCATAATGTAGATGCGTGTTGGGCTGAAGCGGGACAATCAGATCCAGACCACACGGGTGTGTTTGTGAAGCCATGGCTCGTCTGCTGGTGGAAGTGAAGGCCTGTTTGTGTTTCATCTGACTGAGTTTATTCGTTTCTAAAGCCAAGGATAAACACTTTTGATTCCACTCCATCTCCATCCAGCTGATAAGAAGAGCGTTTGGCCGAAGAAGACGAGGTGATTCTTCACGTGATGTTCACTCTGGATGAGATTCACCTGTTGTTTTTCATTAGAATAAGTTTAAATTTGAGTACTTCAATTACTAAAATTAGAAATTAAATTAAATTAAATTAAAAAAAATATATATATATATATAAATAAATATAAAAATCAAATTCAAAATGTTAGTATAATATTAGTATACTACACACAATAAATTAAATAAATTAATGTAATGTAAATAAATCTGAAATAAAATAAAATATAAATATTAGATGAAAATTTTGAAAATGTAGAAATAGAAATACAAAAAACAGACACAAAAGACAAAAGTACACAACAACAACAATGACTGAAACTAAAATGACTATATATATATATATATATATATATATATATAAGCTAATTCAATATATTAGAGTAATATTATTATATTAATTAAAAACTGTTTAAATAATTTTCAGTAATTGAAATGAAGCTGATATAATGCACTAATAAAATAAAAAAATCTGATTACAATTTTGAAAACTTGTAATATTTTTAGTTATTAAAAAACGTAAATGAAAATTATACATGTTGCCTTGGCAGCTAACTGAAATAAATAATAAAATAATTTTCAGTAATTGAAATAAAGCTGAAATAAAATAAAATACATGACAAATTTGAAAACTATGATTAAAAAAACTTTTAAAATTTTAAAAACTGAAGTAAATAAGTTTAAGTTGGAGCACTGAAATTACTAAAACTGAAATAAAGCTAAATAGAAATTAAAAAAAAAAATGAAAAAGCTTTTGCTGGAGGACGGCTGAAGTTATTCTTCACATGCTTCTTTCTGGATGTGATTGACCTGTTTTTCAAGCTCTTTATGAGGATCCTAAACAAGCGGCTTCAGTTCACATGTTTCTGATTTAAACTTCATCTCCTCTCTCGTATTCAAAGCATGAAACTGCGTTTTATCCTCTGAAAAGCCTCCCGTGCCCCGCAGGTTTGGGTTCGTGGAGCTCATGAGGTGTTGAAACGGCAAATATCTTCATCGTCTCGTGCATAATCTCTGAGGGCTTTGCTCTTACACGTGTAAACCCACACTCGCTGTCTGACCGACTCGCTCCAGAAGAAAAAGCAGTAGTTCAGCCACAAATGAAAATCCTGTCATGGTTTGTCAGTCTTTCTTCTGAGGAACGCAGGTTCCGGAGTGTGTTCTTCATAATGTGCAGCAGGGCCGTCAGCTCAGGAAAGTACAATAATAGACATCCACAGATCTCATATGCTGGACTCCTGCTCTTCTGAAGTCACACAGAAGCTCTGAGAGGAACAGTTCGCTGTCTGCCGTAGTGTGACAGAAGGGATTTTCAGCAAATAATGTGTTACATTTCAGTCAGAGCATCATAGACTTCAGAAGATGTGGAATATAGTGCACTAGATGTATGGATGGGCTTTTATGGTCATTTTCCCCCACATTATGGAAAAGAACACTATGGAGAGTGTGTGTGTGTGTGTGTGTGTGTGTGTGTGTGTGTGTGTGTGTGTGTGTGTGAAGAAGAAGAAGAAGAAGAAGAAGAAGAAAGTCATTGCGCTCGTAATGCCAAAGCCATGGGTTTGATTCCCAGGGAATGCATGAACTAATTAAATTTATACTGTGGATGCAATGCAAGTCACTCTGAATAAAAGCATCAGCCAAATGCATAATTTAAACTTTTTTTAATTCATTCTGTTAACATAAAGCATGTTCTAGGACATTTTATTGCAGTAAATAATAATAATGACAACAATATTATTATTATTATTATTATTATTATTATTATTATTATTATTATTATTATTATTATTATTATATGTATTCCTTATGTTGTTCCTTATGCATGTTCTGTGACATTTTACGGCACAGTTTGTAGTAAGATAGAGACTTAATTATTTTATTACAAATAATTAATTAATTCCTTTTTAATTAAGTTATTATTGTTATTATTATTATTATTATTATTATTATTATTAGTAGTAGTAGTAGTACATTAAAGTATGATCTGGGATATTTTACTGCACACTTGATAGAGAATTAGAATTATTTTAACAATAATTTTTATTTTTATAAGTTTAGTACTGTTGCTGTTGTTGTTATTTTTAACATTAAAGCACATTCTGGGATATTTTACTGCACAGTTTGTAGCTAGATAGAGACTCTTTGAAAGTATTTTCTATAATGTCAGCTGTTTGAGAGTAATAATAATATCAGTTATTATTATTATTACTTCATTTATTTTATTTTATTTAATTTTTTAATTTTTATTTTTTTTACATTAAAGCATGTTCTGGGACATTTTACTGCACAGTTTGTATCTAGATAGAGACTTTTTGAAAGTGTTTTCTTTAATGTCAACTGTTTGAGGGTAATAATAATAATAATAATAATAACAATAATATCAGTTATTATTATTATTATTATTATTATTATTATTATTACTTCATTTATTTTATTTTTATTATTAATTTTTTTACATTAAAGCATCTTCTGGGACATTTTACTGCAGCTAAATAGTGACTTTTTGAAAGTATTTTCTTTAATGTCAACAGTTTGAGGGTAATAATAATAATAATAATAATAATTATTATTATTATTATTATTATTATTACTTTTATTTATTTATTTATTTTAAATTAAAGCATGTTCTTGGACATTTTCCTGCACAAGTTTTAGCTATATACAGACATAGTTTTACAGACTTTTTGAGAGTTTGTCCTTAACGTCTGAAATTCATCGGGCCTGGTCTCTCTCTTTACGGGTCAAAAGAAGCTAATGGCCCTGGTCTCGTCCTCCCTTGTTAGTAAAGCATCCCGCTGTTTGCGATTGTCCCTGTTAAGGCATGAAGTTCAGATGTGGGGTCACGTATCCGGCCGGAGCGCTCATTAATCTTCCTTAACGAGCCTGTGTGTTTCCCTGGAGGTCTGCGGACGACTCCGGCGGAGGACGGCGATAATCGCTGAGCGCTGATTTATCACGCCGGATCGCGGCCGAGGCGCCGTTTGCAGCGATGCAGACGAGCACGACTGGAAAGGGGAGAAGATCAATACGGCAGAGTGCTGTCCATTTGGATAATGGACAATGCAATCATAACTGCAGTTGTAGAGTTAAGTGGACGGGGCCAAAGCCCTCTTCATTATCTAATACATTCAGGGCTTTTCCAGCGTTAAGTGAATTACAACACTGCACAGAAAGACATTTAACTTGCTTGTTCAGAGGCCAGATAGAATAACATCTGTTCATCCTCCCAAATGAGTGCGAGCGGCACGCTTAGTGTTCACGCAGTTACAGTTAGTGACGTGATGAAGATGTGAGTCATCCAGCGTTTTCAGAAAACAGGTGAAAAAATTAGATTTTTAAAAACATTTCACTGAAGACAGTAGGGCTGCACAGTTGATCCAAATAATAGACTGTGATTCAAATAAATAAAATGTTTCAGAGCGAAGCTTTAACGCCTTCCTGTGATTTTCTGCCAGAACTCTTAATGGTTTAATGATTAAAAATGAAGACATTAATAGATATTATTGTGATTTTACAGCTGTACTGTAAAATAACAACAACAACAACAACAACAACAACAACAACAACAACAACAACAACAACAATAATAATAATTATTATTATTTACTAATTTTTCACAGAGAAATATTACAATTTAAATATTACTTCTTTTTTTTTTATAAATTACTATTGCAATTTTACAGTTGTACTTTAAAATGATTGTTTTTTCTTAAATAGTCCTTTTTTTTTTACAGAGAAATAGAATTAATATTTTAATACAATAATATTTTTTTAGTTTTACAGTTCTGGAAAATTAAGTTATTTATTTATTTTCCTCCTTAAATACTCATTTTTTACAGAGAAATATTAGAATTGTAATATTACTTATTTTTTTATATATCATTGTAATTAAGTAGTACTATAAAATTTAATTATAATAATTTTAATAATACATTAACAATAATATATTTTGTCATTTAAAGAGAAATATTAAAATAGTAATATTTATTATTTTGTTTAAATATTTATATTTAATAATACAAATAATAATAGTTATTATTATTAAAGAATTCGAATAATTATGTAATAATCAATTATGTATTAGTAGTATTTTTATAATAAATAATAATAATTCAGGTTTGCTGTGCTTGTTTGTAGGGCTGTACAATTTGACATTGATAATACTACGACTAATAATAATTTAGAGTGAAATATTGAAATTGTCATATTTATTATTTTGTTTAAATATTTATGTCGTGTTATTATTATTATGACAAATATTTAAACAAAATAATAAATATTACAATTTCAATATTTCACTCTAAATTATTATTGTTATTATTATTAGTATCACATCATTTTGGGCTAAATTGTACAGCCCTACACACAAGCACAGCAAACCTGAATCTTGAAAAACCCTGGAAAAACACTTATTAAATCAAAAGAGCTATTTTTATCGGAAAAATCAGTTTTTCACCAAAACTCGCAGCCCTCTGAGACAGAATCGACTCTGAATCATGCTGGTGTTGTGATGGTGAGTCATCGTTTGCTGTGGTGTCCTCGCGTGCTTGAGGAGGTTCGAAAGGTTCTCCTCGCGTGCGTGTGTGCGTCTGCATATGTTCACAGGTTGCCCAAATGATTGTGAAATCTCGGCGTGGCGTCTGATCTCCGCAGACCCTCGGCTCTTTGAACTCGCAGGACTCATGCTGGACGTTTGATTCGCTCTCCTCCGGCTCGCTTTTATTGTTCCACCGTCACAAAGACACTGCGATCTCCTTCTTTGATTCTCTGAAGGAACCTTTGAGGGGTTTTACTACGGTATATTTACCTGGATGCTTTATTGTTATCGCAAACAAGTCTGATTTTGTATGTTCTGGTTTAGAGATGCATGACAGTCTGTCAGTTTTTGCGTTTGTGTTTTGATAACGATAGTGATATGAAGGTGTGTTTGCACTCATCGGATGCTCCTTGACGTTTTCTCTTCCTCTTCTGTGACACGGATCCCTGCAGACGTTTGCATGAAGTAAACACACGCGTGAAGCTGCTGTCAGCGTTCGGGAAAGTTTTTCTTTATTAAACAGCTTGTTCTGTGATGCATCAGGAACTGAACTCGTAGATAAAGCCTGTTAGCGGATAAGTGATAGTGAGTTTTGGCAGGTTGGTTTGACTCTGGCTCACCCGCGGCGAACAGAGATTCACGACACCGACGTGGAGGGCGGAGGTGAATATAACAGGAAATCAGACACAGGAAACAGGAAACGGAGATCTGAGGAAAGACACCAGATGCTCCTTGAAGACAGACTGAAAAAAGTCAGCTTTATAGTGTATTCCAACCAAGTATCGCCTGCTTAGACTGATTAAACCACCAGCTGCGCACGTGATTTTTGTATATTGAAAAATAATACGATTTTAGGGCCTTGCATGAGACACAAACAGAGCAAATCCTGTAGTGTTTTATGGAAATTGGTGCACATTTGCGCAGACGGTTAAACTCTTTTGCAGGTTGCTCATCATTCAGAGCCTTTGAGTTGAGTTTGCACTGAGGTAGTGAACGTGATCCAGAAAATCAAAATATACGAATGTATAATTGAGCATTCAAAACAATTCATAGAAAACTAGAAAAGCAAGACAAACCTTGAATGTTGACTTGGCAAAAGCTGTGTTTGAAAATTTAAAAAATAGTTTTAAAGTCTTTGTGTTTGAAGGTTTATAGGCCTTATAAACAGAGAGAATGATGGATGGACAGATAATATATATATATATATATATATATATATATATATATATATATATATAATAGTATTTATCATTATTTTGAATTAGCTTTTATTTTATATTTTAATTTTTAATTTTAGTTTACTCATTTTATTATACGTATTTGTGACTTTTATTAGATTTGTTTTTGTTTTTTTTTAAATAAAAAATAAAAGCAATTTATGTTTAGTTTTTTCCATTCTGTACATCAAAACCGAGGTACGTACCGAAGCATCATGTTTGTGTACCGTTACACCCCTAATATATAATAATATTTAAAATAATTTATTATTTTGTGTTTTATTATTATATATAACTTCAATGAATTTAATAAAGGACTTTTGCATTGTCAAATCTATCCAGATAAAAAGGCACGTTTGCACTGGTGAAATAAACTCGCGGCTGTAATTGTCATGCGAGTCCGCCTCACCTGAGCATAAAAGAGCTTCTGGCCACAGAGACGAATCTGCCTGTTCAAATAAAAAACCACAATGACATAAAAGCAGCGGTTCTTCGCTCCTCTGGGCTTCATTGAGTGACTGTGATTAGCCGGAGGACACGGCATTAATCTTTGATGGGCGTCACATCATGAAAGAGCTGAACTTGTCAGTGGAAGTGGAGGAGCTGCGTCTGGTTTGGGTTCCACTGTAAGCGGAGAGCAGCGCACTACAAGCCTGGACAGAAAGGACACCTGTTCCTGAAACACAATGCGGCCCTGTGAGGCCGCGCACAAAGAACCGTCCTGTGAAGATCTGCTCTCTGATAACACGCCTGCAAAATCATTACGAGCGACACACTGCAGATGCTGCTATCAGTCAAAGCTTAAAACACAAGCGCGCTTATGCTCTGAAACCAGCGGAGTAAAAGAAGTGACGTTAATCCGGATTCATTTAAAAAATCATCTTGTTAAAGTCCATTGTTAAATTTAATGACATTAAGCAATAAATACACACAATAATAAATAATATAAAATAAAATAAATACATAATTAAAAAGTAAATCTAAATAATTCAATAATGTTTTTAGCTTATTAATATATATTATCTTATGCTCTGAAACCAGGGATGTAAATAAGTAAAAGATGTGACACTGCTAATTTTGTATTTTGCTAATATTTTAATCTATTTAATAGTGCTGGGCAACGATTGATCGTGATTAATTGCATTTAAAAAAAAAGTTTAAAAAAAAATGTACTATGTATATTTATTATGTATGTACAGGTGCATCTCAATAAATTAGAATGTGGTGGAAAAGTTCATTTATTTCAGTAATTCAACTCAAATTGTGAAACTCGTGTATTAAATAAATTCAATGCACACAGACTGAAGTAGTTTAAGTCTTTGGTTCTAATTGTGATGATTTTGGCTCACATTTAACAAAAACCCATCAATTCACTCTCAACAAATTAGAATATGGTGACATGCCAATCAGCTAATCAACTCAAAACACCTGCAAAGGTTTCCTGAGCCTTCAAAATGGTCTCTCAGTTTGGTTCACTAGGCTACACAATCATGGGGAAGACTGCTGATCTGACAGTTGTCCAGAAGACAATCATTGACACCCTTCACAAGGAGGGTAAGCCACAAACATTCATTGCCAAAGAAGCTGGCTGTTCACAGAGTGCTGTATCAAAGCATGTTAACAGAAAGTTGAGTGGAAGGAAAAAGTGTGGAAGAAAAAGTACAACCAACCGAGAGAACCGCAGCCTTATGAGGATTGTCAAGCAAAATCCATTCAAGAATTTGGGTGAACTTCACAAGGAATGGACTGAGGCTGGGGTCAAGGCATCAAGAGCCACCACACACAGACGTGTCGAGGAATTTGGCTACAGTTGTCATATTCCTCTTGTTAAGCCGCTCCTGAACCACAGACAACGTCAGAGGTGTCTTACCTGGGCTAAGAGAAGAAGAACTGGACTGTTGCTCAGTGGTCCAAAGTCCTCTTTTCAGATGAGAGCAAGCTTTGTATTTCATTTGGAAACCAAGGTCCTAGAGTCTGGAGGAAGGGTGGAGAAGCTCATAGCCCAAGCTGCTTGAAGTCCAGTGTTAAGTTTCCACAGTCTGTGATGATTTGGGGTGCAATGTCATCTGCTGGTGTTGGTCCATTGTGTTTTTTGAAAACCAAAGTCACTGCAGCCGTTTACCAAGAGATTGTGGAGCACTTCATGCTTCCTTCTGCTGACCAGCTTTTTAAAGATGCTGATTTCATTTTCCAGCAGGATTTGGCACCTGCCCACACTGCCAAAAGCACCAAAAGTTGGTTAAATGACCATGATGTTGGTGTGCTTGACTGGCCAGCAAACTCACCAGACCTGAAGACCAGAGAGAATCTATCAAGAGGAAAATGAGAAACAAGAGACCAAACAATACAGATGAGCTGAAGGCCACTGTCAAAGAAACCTGGGCTTCCAGACCACCTCAGCAGTGCCACAAACTGATCACCTCCATGCCACGCCGAACTGAGGCAGTAATTAAAGCAAAAGGAGCCCCTACCAAGTATTGAGTACATATACAGTAAATGAACATACTTTCCGGAAGGCCAACAATTCACTAAAAATGTTTTTTTTTTTTTTTATTGGTTTTATGAAGTATTCTAATTTGTTGAGAGTGAATTGGTGGGTTTTTGTTAAATGTGAGCCAAAATCATCACAATTAAAAGAACCAAAGACTTAAACTACTTCAGTCTGTGTGCACTGAATTTATTTAATACACGAGTTTCACAATTTGAGTTGAATTACTGAAATAAATTAACTTTTCCACCACATTCTAATTTATTGAGATGCACCTGTATGTGTGTATATATATATATATATATATATATATATATATATATATTATTTTAGATGTGATTAATCACGATTAATCATTGTCCAGCACTGCTATTTAATAAAGATTATATAACTAAGTTAAGAAAGCTGAATAAATAAGCTTTTTGATGTATGGTTTGTTAGGATCTGACAATATTTGGCTGAGATACAACTATTTGAAAATCTAAATATTGAGAAAATCGCCTTTTAAAGTTGACCAAATGAAGTTCGTAGCAATGCATATTACTAATCAAAAATTAAGTTTTGATATATTTACAGTAGGAAATTTATCTTCATGGAACATGATCTTTACTTAACCTCCTAATGATTTTTGGCATAAAAGAAAAATCAATAATTTTGACCCAAACAATGTATTTTTGGCTGTTGCTACAAATATACCCCAGCGACTTAAGACTGCTTTTGTGGTCCAGGGTCACATATATTATAAATAATGTATTATTATTAATTTATTTTTTATTTCATTTTATACTATTTATTATTTTGTGTTACTATTTAACAGAATTTTTTTACATTGTATTAAATTTAATAGCCAGTGGAAATATTCCTTTTTTTAGGGTGTTTAGAGGATGTTTATTCGTACCGGCCGTCGTCTGCAGGTGTCATTTCACAGACTAACAGCTGACTGCGAGATACAGCAATAGAAAATGCAGCCGGCAGGAACAGGCAGCGGTTTAGATTGCATTCACTGTGTTGCGTATGGAAGAAAAGCATTTTTATTGCCGCCGGCCAGGGACGGTCTCGCGAGCAGGCTGTGATGGATGAGGGTCCGCGGGCTCCGTTCAGCAAATAAATGCAGTTTGTCATGTGAATATACGTTTGCGGGACTGTTTATCTGTTTATCCGGCCGCGTTTGGCAGGTGTGGAGATGATAATTCGAGTCTGTCTGTGAACGGGCTTTATTAGCGGCCTCCTCCGGCGCTGTCCATCTGCTGATGAAGCTATGGATGGTTGACTTGCTGGAAGCCAGAGGTGGTTGGAAGCTGCCGTGATTCACAATGTGATGCCAGTAAACAGATGCATGAGCTCAGCGAGTCTGTGCAGTTCATCACGCCGCAAGCTTTCCACCGGCAGCTTTATGTTCGGCCGTTTAAGACGACATGAAATCGAATTAAACTGACCCTTTTTACTTTCTTAATAAATGTGACTGCTGTTATTGTGCACCATTCATTAGCGCTTGTTAGTCTAAAGGAAAAAAAGTTCACTATTTTTCATCAAAATCACTTTCTGTGCATCTGAAACGCCGCTTCTGCTGCTTACTTTGTATTTTTTTATGCATTGGAATTTTATGCCACAATTTACTGAATTGCAATTCAAAACAAGTTCAATGCAGGTGATACAATCTGGGAAATTAATTGTTTGGATCCCCAGATCTGTATGAAAGACCTATAAATCTTCAAATTCTTACTTTTTTTTTTTAATTTTCAAACTAGACTTTTTCAAGCCAAAATGTATAATAAAATGATAAAAAAAAGACTTCTTAATTTTTTTTTTTAAATTTCATTTTAGTGCTAAATTTAATAATCAAAAATAAAAATGTACTTTAAATAATAATGAAAACTCTTATTTAGGTAAATGAATTTCTTTGAATTTCAGTTAATTTCTAAAGCTAAATATTAAATATTAAATAAAAATTTAATTAAAATGTACTTTAATAATAAAAAACACTTATTGAGGTAAATTGATTTATTTTGAATTTCAGTTCATTTTAAATTTAAATTCTACATTTAAATAAAAACACTTAAATAAAAAAATACTTTAAATAATAATTAAAAGCACTTAAAGGTAAATTAATTTCTTTAATAAAAAATAAATTTTTTATTTTTTTTCATAAGTAAAAAAAAAATAAAAAAATTTACTTTAAACAATTTCTTTGTTTAATTTCAGTTCATTTAATTGTTATATTTAAATTGTACATTTAAATAAAAAAGTTTAATTCTTTAAATAATAATTAAAAACACTTATTGAAGTCAATTAATTTATCTGAATTTCATATAATTTAAATGCTAAATTCAATTTTTACTGTACACTCACACAGAAACTTGTTGGGGTAAATACATTTCTTTCCATTTGAATTGCTTTTCGGTTCAAATGAAGTAATTTAATTGTAATTTAAAGTATTTAAAAAGTATTTAATGTATTCTCAATTCAATTCTGAATGTTGCACAATGCTAAACTGTTCCAAAAATCTCTGGGAAAAATGGGAAAAGTACTTGTAATTTTTTTGCATTTCCTTTAAACCTAAAAAAACAAAAACAAAAACGTGAAAAATCAGTACGGATTTTTTTTATATATATATTAATATTTTTACCGACTTTTCTTGAGACTACATGTCTAAATCACCTTTAAGAAACTCTATTTTGCTTTGTTCCTGTGCGACCTGGATCCTGATGGTGTGATGAGATCTCAGATCTCTACTGTGTGTGTCACAGAGGAAAGAATCAGGGCTTTTCCTCTCCTCCCTCATGTCTTTGTGTGATTCTCTGAAACCAAACATCGGTATCTGAGTTTCCCGAACCCCCTGCCAACCTCAACCATCAAAACATTCCTGTTAAAGCCTGTCTCCAGATCAGATGTGCGTCTCATTGAACACGGCTGCTGTTGTTTCGGTCTGAACGCTATTCACTGCCGCTGAATGCTGAACACAAACACACGGGTTTATTTCTCAGCCTCAGAGACTTTAAAACTCTATTTGCATTCATGTAATGACCGATGCAGGACTCTACCTGTTATTTATCAGGCTGCGGCTCGTTAGCGAACGGAGGAGGAGGGTTCGAGACGGACATGGCGTCTCGTAGCAACAGGCCAAGAGCCTCATCCAAGCGTCTCCTGTTGTCCGAGTCTCTTTCCCAACCGTATGTGTGTGTTTTGTCCCTTTTGAAAGGACTGAAGAGAAAAGCAGTCTGCTGAAGAGGGAAGGGCTGTAAGTGCTGTTTAATAAACTCTTAAAGAGCGGCCTCTGTCTGTCCTCGGGCCTGTAGGAGGAACACAGACAATAGATGTAGAAAGCAGACTTTTACACAAGAGCGGCTGTCAGACGATCTATTAAGTCAGTGAAGTTGTCAGAACGTTGTGTTTTTTGCCGGATGATCGGAACGCAGCTGTGTTGAGCGTTTGGCGCGTTGTCATTTTGCCCGGAGCTTGTGCTGCATTGTGTGGTTAACACAAGCATCATCGTCTTTAGTCACTGTTTCGTCCCGGGCTAGCAAAGAATTTGTGCTGCTTTAAAGGTCATTCTCTGTGTGTGTGTGTGTGTGTGTGTGTTTTATCTCCAGTGACCTCATCAAAATATCATTATTAGGAGGGGAGCACGGAAATCCTTGGAGAAATCTCTCGCTCGGCTCACTTCAGGAAAACTGTCTAAGAGTTGAAGAATTTAGGTCAGACGTTAACACACAGAAACCTCCGAGCTGGAGACATCGCTCAGTGCGTTTCAACAGAACTGCGCAATTAATACAGTAAATAATTGATTATGATCACAACAGTCACGATTGTGAAAAGTGCTTATTACAGCGTTTTTTTATTTGTAAAATCAGCCACAATCGGAGTTCAAATCAGCGACGACGACAAACAACAAGATTATACATTTCAGTAAACAATGAGTTAATATTGAGTAACTGGCATTTTAAACAAAATATTACAAGATTTTTTTTTTTTTTGCCACAGTAGATTTAATTGTTTTGAATGAATAATTTAATAATTCTTGAACTGGTTGAACAAATGATTCAGTGATTCACTTATAATGACAGTTCCTGAATTAATCAATGTTTTGAACAAATTGGTTGCAGGAATGATTCAGTGACTGTTTGTGAATGAATCAGTGTTTTGAGCGGATGATTCACTGATTCTTTCAGAATGAATTAGTGGTTTTAACCAATGAGTGTGAGATTGAGTGATTCAATCATTGTTCCAGAATGAGTGTTTCGAAGGAATCGATTGAATGAGTATTTCAGTGATTCACTTATAAATGCAGCCAGTTGTTCATTCAGTGTTTTAAACAAATTGTTTGAAAGAATGATTCAATGCTTCGTTCATAAAGACAGTCACTTGTTCGTTCCTGAACGAATCAGTGTTTTGAATGAATCGGTTGAACCAATGATTCACTGACTCGCAGAAAGAGTCACTGCAAAATCCCCAACTTTGCACAAATTCAAGTACCAGAACTAACAATATTGTAATATCTGCAGGGCTGAAACAGTTGTATATTGTTTTTAAAATTGTAACATTTTGTTGTTCATTTTGAGACTAATATTAAGTGAGCTACACTCTTAAAAATAAAGGTGCTTCACATTTTTTCTAAATGGTTGAACCTTTAACAGCTTCAGATTAAAGGTAAGAAAGAGACTGAATGGTTCTTTGTGGAACCAAATATGATTCTTTTATGGCATCGCTGTGAAGAACCTTTTAAGCACCTTTATTTTTAAGAGTGTAAATCTGACAAAAATTCTCAAAACCTCATTTTATGGAAACACTCATCTGTAAAAATACTATAATAATAAAGTAAATAACGTTTTTCATTGTAAAAATGCAGGAAGATTTCTGTTAGGGTTAATGTTAGGTTCTGGTACTTATAACTCACTGTGTATAAAAGCAGTGTGTGTGTGTGTGTGTGTGTGTGTGTGTGTTTGGACCTTCAGCTAGCCGTTCAAGTGATATGTGTGATTAAATAAACTGGGCCATGTCCCGTTCCCCATCTTTTTGCATCCCTCCATGCTTCCCGAAATCACCTTCCTCTTCACGTAAAGCACATTTGGCTGTTAGCATCCTGCTTACAAGCCTCAGTCGAGACGGACCAATTTGTTCCCTTCAAACTGTTATTTCCTCATCAGCTTTGACAAACGCTGTTATTGTGCAGGAGGTGGTGCTGAATGGCCAATGGGGCGGACGACCGGAGCGGCCCGGAGCCAGCTGTCCATCAGCAAGACACGTCCAACACGCAGTGAATCAGAAATGAAACTTCTCTCCGTCCCAGCAGCTAGAAGTCTGACCTTTTGATTTGGCCGAAGGTCTGAGTCTGTCCTGTTTCTCAAGGTTATCGAGTCAGACGTCTTCATACGGCCTGTGTGCTTTCTACAGTATGTAGTGCTCGTGAAAGTCAAGGCCTCATGAATATCATCTCTGGCCTTACAAAAATTTTAGAAAAATTACCATGCTGTTCCATGCATGGGTTTGTTTGAAATACATTGGTGTACCGTAGTAAATACCGACCAACAGAAGAGTTGTGCACAATTCAGAAAGTAAGAACTGACTCACGTTCATCTTCATTCGATAGTGTCAGTGCAATTTAGTTTTCAATTTAATGTGGAGTGCATTCTGGGAAATGAAGTTCTTCCACCCTGATCCTTAAATCTGTCTGTATAAAACCTTTACATTTCAAGACTTTTCAAACTTGCTTTTTAATCAAACTTGTTGAAGTTAAATTCAAAGCATGCATCTCTTTTTTGCATTATTTCATTACAGTAAATGCACATCCTTGTGCATGTTTGCAGAGACTCTCAGCTTTAAGATGTTAAATAACAACCCCTGAATTTATAAATGAGACTGCATCATAAACAGCTTGCAAAACACAGTATATTTAATGCAATGTTTCAGTCAGATGAAATAAATGTTGCATTAAATATATTGTTTGTTTTTGCAAGCTATAGTAGAGTGCATGATTTGCTTCTTGTTTTTCTTCTCAGTTCATGACATTATGCATTTTCCTTTTGTGCAAGGTTTATTATCACAATGAACAACAGATGCAAAGAATTGTTGCGAGAACACGTTGCAATTCAGTTCAGAAACAGTATCGATGTTGCAGTTCAAAATTCAGTTCAAATTCTGTTCTGATAGTGTCGATGCAGTTCAGTTTTCAATTCAACAGGCAATGCATTCTGGGAAATGAAGTTCTTGGTTTTTAATCACACTTATTGGCGTTCTATGAATTTCTTTGAATTTCAGTACTTTATAAATTCAAAGCACACATCTCTTTTTGTGCATCGCTATCATTCTTGAGTATGATTGCAGAGACTCTCAAAGCTTCAAGATGTTAAATAAAAACCCCTGAACTTCTAAATGAAATGCAAATTGCATCATGCATAGAGAAGAAAAAATAAACACTAACATATTCGCAAAACAAACAGTATATTTAATGCAATGTTTCAGTCAGATGAATTAAACGTTGCATTAAATATATTGTATGTTTTTGAAGGCTGTGATAGAGTGCATGATTTCTTTTTCTTTTTCTTCTCAGTTTATGGCATTATGCCATTTTTTTTTCCAAGTGGGCAAGGTTTATCATTAGAAAACAACAGCAAAGAACTGTTGCGTGAATGCATGTTGTATAATTTCAAGCGTTTTCTCAGCTCATTTGCTGCACGTCTCCGCCTGAGGGAACTAAGAATGGCTCTCAGACGTCTGTGTTAAATGTTGACTTATGCCTCATTAAGGATTGGTCACTCCAGCACAGAGCAAACAGACGAGCGCGAGCTGCAGGCCAAACCGTCGCCTGTCGCTTTCTGAAGTGCACGTCACCCCGAGGCGGAGCGCAGCTGTAAAAACACGCTCGCAATCGCTTTGAAAACGTCCACGAGTGTTTCTGAGAGACTCTCCAGCGCCGGATGCAATAACACACAAACGCTGTGCTCTTCAGAAGCGATGCTCTTTTGAGCAGGGTGGCATCGCTCGCGGTGCACAGGTGAGGCTCGTCTTCCTGCGCACCTGGGCAGAGAATGACAGCGCCGCAGGCAGATCCTGAAGATCCTTCTCACAGACGCATTCTGAGGCCAAGTTAGCGTCCCGAGGCGAGAGCGGGTTGCAGATGCCTGAGATGAGTGGCGTGAGGCTGTTTATGCTAAACAAGGGGTTTATCCATTCGACACGCGCACGTTCAGCCCCGCTCTCTAACCAGAAGGCCGGGTGCGAATCTGCCAGCCGCTCTCAGTAAATGGCCTCGCTCCCGTGGATGCACAGAGACGGGCTGAGAATATGATGATCTGTCTCCGGCTGCATTACTGTGAAGCAGATCTGTTTAACCCCGTGACCAGGGCTGTGTGTCAATCACGGCTGAATTGAAAACGCTCTTTACATTCAAAATCAATGATGGAGTTTTATTTCAGTTTGAAGTGAGATTGCGTACAGGATGCAGAATTGTCTTTTAATGAAAGAAATAGAACAGAAATTCAAAGATATTCATGGAAATGCAGTGTTATTTAATTTTTTACGAGGTTTTTTTTTATTAGAAATAAAAGGCTTTGTCTAGACAAATTGCTTAAAGTTTAAAAAGTTCAAAATATAAAATGTTTATATATATATATATATATATATATATATATAGAAACATTTTACAATTAATATTAATTTATAGGCTAATATATTCATATTTAATTCTGACATTTACAATTCTGGCTTTTTTCTCGTATTACTGAGAGATACTCTGAGAGATAATTCTGAGAGATATAGTTGCAAGTACATAAATTTGTGTATGTTATTTGTGTGTGTGTATTTATTAGGGATGCACGATATGAAAAATTTTAACTGATACCGATAACCGATAACCGATAACCGATAATTAAATCCTTCTCATGGGCGATACCGATAACCAATAAATTCACATTTTTATATTATAATTTTCATATAATCTGCAGTTTGTGCACCCAGGAGAATACAAAATCTAAGATGCACTGATGAAACTGGTATTTTAGTAGCTCTGGCCTAACTACAACAGCAAACATCAGTCCTGACTCTTCAAATGTTCTTATTTTTTGTGTGAGGCACCACAATACTTAGTAACAGAAATGGTTTAACAGAACTATGGTTTATCTGCAATTAACAACACATTAACAACAAATTTATTTTCAAATATTTCATGCATAAAGAAATGCATCTATTCAACCTTTTTAGTGCATGAGGATGAGGAAGTTATATAGGGACTTTAAGCAACAGCTGCGAATTTCCTGCTCTCGGAATCCTTGCTCAACATGCGTTGCAAATAGCAATGGTATTGTCCTCCTCTGCCACCGAGAAAAACGTCCAGACCGGCGAAGACATGTTCACAAATGATGACGTAATGAGCGCGACACAAGCTGAGAGTCACTGCAGTTTAAAGCTGCAGCCACTTGCACTCATAAAGTGGATGACTCTCAGATAAATCAGACTGATTGATTGATTTACCAGCAAGCGTGCTTTATCGGATCTAGTTATCGGATTCCATTTATTTATCAGAGCAATAAAAATGATGTCATTTTCACCCATATCGGTTGATAATTTATCGGTCCGATAAATATCGTGCATCCCTAGTATTTATGGATGGATGGATGGATAGATGTCCCCAAATGTCCCCACGAGGATAATAACACCGGTAAATTTTGACCTTGTGGGGACATTTTTTAGGTCCCCATGAGGAAACAAGCTTATAAATCATACAGAATGAGTTTTTTGAGGAAGTAAAAAGGCAGAAAGTTTTCTGTAAGGTGTAGGGTTCCTGACCCTCCCCGTGACACAAAGACGGTGTGTTTCATCAGGAGGACGTGACGTGGTTCTGATGATCCAGGCGGGTGTTTTCTGGTCAGTAATACAGCGGCTCCGGTGTCTCTGTTCTCTCGGCCGGTTACAGCAGACCCAAGCCGTGTGCTCCGTCTCTGTCCACAGCAGATCAGCGCAGTCACCTTGACTTCATATCCGATAAGGCAGCGTATCGTAGCATGGCGCAGGAAGATTGTGTTTATCAATCTGCAAGCGTGCAGAGATTTTCATGGCGCTGTGGAGAGTGACCTAGAGAGAGTCGGACACTCCTCGCCCAGCAGGCTTCCCTTCATGTTTGCTGAGCTAATGGGCCGTCGGCATTGTGTTACAGCGGCTGAGATCCCTGATCAAAAGCCTGCGTGAGGTTTGGAGCAGACCCAGGAGAATAACCCTATCAGGAAGCTCATACTCATACAGCAAACACGCTTCTGGAGTGGAGCTCGTCTAATGCTTCCTCAGTGTGCGTTCCTGGAGTCGCTCCTTAGTTCACAGCTGAATCAAAAGAGATTTGTGAGATATACACAATATACACACTGACACTGTTGAACTTAGGCTTTTATTGAGGGAGCCGTACGGAAACTTGTTTCTGCATGGGATAGAAATATAAAAATGTTTGGGAACACTTTATTTGAAGGTGTCCTTGTTACACATGTACTTACTATTATAATAACAGTAAATTATGCATAATTGCATGCAAGTAACCCTAAACCAAACCCTAATTCTAACATCTAACCATATGTTGTTCATTAATATTACTTAGTATTTAAACGTGTGATTACACTGTAACAAGGACACCTTAAAACAAACTGTAACCAAAATGGTAATTGCAATTTTTTTGTTTCACAATTTTATTGCAATTTTAACTTTAAATCTCACAATTCTGGCTTTTTATTCTCACAATTCTGTAAATAAATTTTTTTTTGCAAAATATAAACTCAGAATTGCATGATATGAACTAAAAATAAAATTGCGAGATGTTAACTCGCAATTCTGAGAAGAATATATAATCTCAAGAAAAAGTCAGAATTGTAAGATAAGAAGTAGCATTTTTTTTCTTTTATTCTGTGGATGAGAAAAATACACACACACAAAAAAATAGAAGTACAAGATGTAAAGTTAGAATTTAGAGAAAATAAAATTCTGAATTATCTTAAAATTCTGATAATTAAACTCAGAATTCTAAGAAAAAAAAGTCATAATTGTGGGATAAAAGTATAATTATCTTTTTTTATTTTTTTTATTCTGTGGTGGAAACAAAAAAAATAGCAAGATATAAACACAAAATTGTGAAATGTAAACAGAGTTAATCCCATAATTATGACTTTTTTCAAACAATTTTATAATGATACAGAATATTTCTATTTCAAATAAATGCTGTTTTTTTTAGCTTTCTATTCATCTGTGAATCCTGAAAAATAAAAATCCATCACAGTTTCCAAAAAAAAATATCATGCAGCACAACTGTTTTCAACATACGGTAATTGATAATCAGAAATGTTTCTTGAGCAGCAAATCAGCATATTATTATGATTTCTGAAGATCATGTGACGCTGAAGACTGCAGTAATGATGCTGGAAATACAGCGCTGCATCACAGAAATACATTACAGTTTAACACATATTCACATAGAACACAGCTGTTTGAAATTCTAATTATATTTCACAATTTTACTGTTTTTACTGTATTTTTAATCAAATAAATGCAGCCTTGGTGAGCAGAAGAGACTTCTTTCAGCTAAGTTGTAATTTAGTGTGTATTTAAGCACAAGGAAACCTCTGCGGTAATGAATGAGGGAGACCGTGCAAATGAAATAAGCACCGAGCGAGCCTGTAGTGAAGAAAAACGTAAAAAACAGGACAAGATAAAGGAGCCACATCAAGCTGATTAAACTTTATAAACTAATTACACCGCCTCTTTGTTTTCCTAAGGATTGTGGGACAAGATAAATTGCCACCTGCATCTGAAACACACTTCTTCTTCTTCTTCACTTTAAAGCAGAAATCATTAATAACGTCCACAGGGAAAGAAGGCTGAATGTCCGTTTTTGGTGAAAGTTTACTCTTTCACTGCATGTTTGAGAAAGAAGCTCCCAGACTTCATGTGCTGTGGAAATTAGGGCAGTGGTTTGACATTACCGAGTTAATGGAGTGACATGAGGAGGTTAAGAACGGATGAAACCTTTAGAGGAAACAAGAGCATGCAAGACAGGAGCCGCTTTCAGACGCACAGCGTTACCGTAGATGAGTGAATGTGTTTGAAGAGCTGAAAAAATAAGTGGCAATTTTAGACACTTTAACCCTCCGGGACGCTTCATCTCAGATGAAACCCAAAGCGATTTGAATGAAAAATATGACAGTGTAAGTCAACGCTCTCAAATCATGTGCAAAATACGCACTTACTCCGAGGACGACGTTTCAGCCGCTGTACTCAAATATGACACTGAACCGACTCAAATAGCGGCAATTGTGAATTTAAGAGATATCTGTGAGGAGATGGGTGGCATTTTAGAATAATTTGACTTTAAAATAGAATATGAATTGAATGAAAAACCAAGTTTGGTTGCCGGTTTTCAGCTCATGTGTCTCTAATCGTGTGTTTCTCTCATTACACCACTCACATTTGGACTCAGACCGGCCATTCAGTTCCACTCCGCTGTCCTCAGGTCAGGCCCATTATACATAAATATAATTAAAAGCGGCCTCAGAGCGAGTGTCGCCCGCATGCCGTCTATTCTCCGGCTCTTTTTGTACCATTTAACGGCCGAATCAGATTGTAATTAGCTCCCCTGTCATTCAGCGGCTGTAGGAGGAAAGGGAGGGACGTTGTAGCCAATTACGCTTCATATGTTTCCTCGCCGTCCCGGAGGTGAACGAAGACTCGTTAATTAGATCTGAATCCCTGGACTGAAACGTTCACGATGGTCTCCATAGCTGACAAACCACCTGTGAAGTCACAATCATAACTATTTTTAATTATGCCATAAGGTTACAATAATTATTTATATTTAATTATTTGGAATGTGTATCATTATTATAATATAAATTTGTATACACAGAGACATATATATATATATATATAGGTATGCACATTATATTTTATATAATTTAATATAATGAAAAAAAAATAATATAATAAAATAATTATTTGTAATATTTTAACATGCTAAAATAAAAATAATAATATTAAATTATTGATTTAATTATTTTGAATGTGTATAATACAGTATAATAATGAAAAATGCAGATCAAAATTACATTATTATAATATATCAATCAATCAGTACAAAATTTAGATTATAATAATCATGAATTTTTCAGATATTAATATTAATATTTTTATTAATTTTATTAATTTTTTATTAATATTAATATTTTTTGTAATTATATACAATTACACACACATTCTATTAATTGTTATAATAACTGCTAAATTTTTTATATTATTTGATATATAATTTAAAATATAATTAAAAAAAAAAATAGATATAATTTTCTTTTTTTTTCATGAATTTTGAGAGGACGGCAGACACTCATGATGGATGTTTTTACTGAATTTCTCCAGCTTCACGCAGCAGTACAGAAGAGGTTAACGTGTGGTAATTTTAGCTTCGCAGGTGTTCAATTGTCAGTAAAGACGTCTCTTAGCAACCCAATATTGAGGATGAGCGATGCTAACGCTAGCATTTGTTCTGCAGGTGTATGATTATCAATAGAGAAGATTATTTACTGTGTGTTTTTTCTGCAAATGTGTGCTTAAGAGCTTTTACTGTCGTGCGACGACTCTCTTGATGCAATTCATTTGCTTTAAAGTGAATGTTTGTCATGACAGCACAGACGTGTTCATGTAATGACTGCATTTTGATGAAATCACATTTTTCAGTGTCATTCTGTTGCACGAGTTGGACATTTCTTTCTGAGGAAAACAGAGCGCAGCATACGAGCAAGATCAGAAATGCTCAGAATAACAGCCTAATGTACTTCTGCAGTATGTATACTTTGCACAGTATGTCATTTTTCATGTAAGCATGAATTACTTATTAAATTTGCCAATATATGTGACCCTGGACCACAAAACCAGTCTTAAGTTTCTTTTATGCCAAAAATAATTAGGATATTAAGCAAAGATCGTGTTCCATGAAGATATTTAGTAAATTCCCTACCATAAATATATTACAATTTAATTTTTGATTAGTAATATGCATTGCTAAGAACTTCATTTGGACAACTTTAAAGGTGATTTTCTCAATATTTAGATTTTTTTGCACCCTCAGATTCCAGATTTTCAAATAGTTGTATCTCGAATACAAATATTGTCCAACAAACCATACATCAATGGAAAGCTCATTTATTCAGCATAATGATGATTCATAAATCTTAATTTTATGCATATATATATGCAGTGCAACCAGAGCACACTGTGCTATTTAATTATTTTAAATATTAAATACATTTTAAATAAAACAAACAATTTCATTTCTGTTATATTTGAAATAAAACAATTTTTTTAATAAAAAATAAATTTTTGAATTAATAAGACATTTTTTGATTGACTATATATCATTTGAAATAAAAAACAATTTGTATAAAAAATGACTGAATATATATATATATATTAGGTGCTGTCAAATGATTAATCACGATTAATCACGTCCAAAATAAACGTTTTTCTTTACATCATAATATATGTGTACTGTGTATATTTATTATTTATATATAAAACACACACATACAGTATATGTTTTAAAAATATTTACATGTATGTACATGTATATATTAATATAACTTATACATAATTATATTTAATACAGTGTATAAACAACATCTTTTTCTTAAATACATACATGCATGGGTGTGTATATTTATATATGCATAATAAATATACACAGTACACACATATACACTATGCAAACAAAAACTTATATTTTGGATGCGATTAATTGCAATTAATTGTTTGACACCACATGTATATATGCAGAAAAATTCTGCATACTGTTGTTTGATATGATATACAGCATACTTTCATATTGTATTATGCACTATACAGCGTTAGTTTGAACATGCATAGAGTATTTGTGTCAAATCCAGCTTTATGTTGCTTTACATGTTTTCTGAATAAACAGCTGTAGTGTTGGATTGCCTGCATGGCTACGTGTTAAACTCACTGGAGCCTCTGAGCCTCTTCTGTGACAAACAAAGACAAATCAGAAACCCAGCAGCGTCTAATATATATCAGAGTGACCAGCGTATGAAATCCAGAGTGTGTGTGTGTGTGTGTGTGTGTGTGTGTGTGTGTGTGTGTGTGTGTGTGTGTGTGTGTGTGTGTGTGTGTGTGTGTGTGTGTGTGTGTGTGTGTGTGTGTGTGTGTGTGTGTGCATCAGTATTCCTCACACACACCTTTGAACGCGGCGCTGGAGAAACACGCGGTCCTGAGGTCGCGAGCCGAATGCAGAGCTGAACTCAGCTGGAGACTCTAATATCATCCAATTTCCAATTAGCTGCTGCCTTGTGCGCCTCAGACGCGTGACGTCACGCTGATCTCAGGCCTGTGGAGTTACAGATCATCCGCTGGTGTTTATAGACTGTTAAACGTCTGCGGCCAATCAAAGCGCTTTATGGAAAAGCGCTGCTGGTAATTGGTTCTCAGGAGAAAAGCAAAAGTGTGAGTTATTAGGAACATATTAGGACTGTGGCTAGTTTCTTTATGATCATTTTCTTTTTTCCGGTTTTAACTTTTTTTTGTAGACTTTTGCTGGAGTGAATTATTTTCTTTTCCATGCACCTGACATTATAAATATTAATGGCTCTCCAGATGCAGATAACTTATAATTTTAGATTTAGGGTTTTTGTATTGTATATATTTATTTATTTATTTGATTTTATTTTAATTCCATTTTTATAGTTAAAGTTAAAGCATGTCTAATTATCTGAAGTCATGAAACCTATACAGTGCAACAACAATTTATTAAAAAGTTGACTTTTTTATTTTATTCCATCAATATGATTTTTTTTACATTTAATTCTATTGATATTTTTGTAATTTTTTTTATTCTGTTTTTTTTTTTTTTTTTTAGTTCAAGTTTAATGGTTCAAAAAATGTCTAATTAATTGAAAAATGTCAAAAATGTCTAATTAATTGAAATCATGAAACTGATACAACGTAACAACAATTTATTAAAAGTTTGAATTTTTTTTCTGTTTGATTTTGTGTTTTTCATGTTCTTTTTTTAAATTTATTTAAATTTATTTTATTTTTGGATTCCATTTTAATGGTTAAATTAAATTTCAGTAGTCAAACATTTCAAATGAATTGAATTAATGAAACCAATACAACTCAACCCAATTTATTAAACGTTTAACAAAAATTAAAAATATTTTTTCTTTAAATTCCAATGTTAAATTAAATTTCAGCTGTCAAAAAACTCTAAAATATTTAATTAAAAAAAATAACAACAATTCATTGAAAGTTTAACTATTTCCCCCCCATTTTACTTATTTATTTGTTTTTGTTTTTTGTTATTTTTTTCCATTTTAATGGTTAAATGTTCGGAATCAAAAAGCATGTCAAATTAATTGAAATCATGAAACTTATACAACAAGTAAAAAAATAATAATTTTTACATTTGAATTTTTCTGGGTTCTGTTTTAATTGTAGTGGATTCCATTGGAATGCTTAAATTAAATTTCAGTAATTAAAAAGAGAACAGCAAAAGTGTGAGTTATTAGGAACATATTAGGACTGTGGCTAGTTTCTTTATGATCATTTTCTTTTTTCCGGTTTTAACTTTTTTTTGTAGACTTTTGCTGGAGTGAATTATTTTCTTTTCCATGCACCTGACATTATAAATATTAATGGCTCTCCAGATGCAGATAACTTATAATTTTAGATTTAGGGTTTTTGTATTGTATATATTTATTTATTTATTTGATTTTATTTTAATTCCATTTTTATAGTTAAAGTTAAAGCATGTCTAATTATCTGAAGTCATGAAACCTATACAGTGCAACAACAATTTATTAAAAAGTTGACTTTTTTATTTTATTCCATCAATATGATTTTTTTTACATTTAATTCTATTGATATTTTTGTAATTTTTTTTATTCTGTTTTTTTTTTTTTTTTTAGTTCAAGTTTAATGGTTCAAAAAATGTCTAATTAATTGAAAAATGTCAAAAATGTCTAATTAATTGAAATCATGAAACTGATACAACGTAACAACAATTTATTAAAAGTTTGAATTTTTTTTCTGTTTGATTTTGTGTTTTTCATGTTCTTTTTTTAAATTTATTTAAATTTATTTTATTTTTGGATTCCATTTTAATGGTTAAATTAAATTTCAGTAGTCAAACATTTCAAATGAATTGAATTAATGAAACCAATACAACTCAACCCAATTTATTAAACGTTTAACAAAAATTAAAAATATTTTTTCTTTAAATTCCAATGTTAAATTAAATTTCAGCTGTCAAAAAACTCTAAAATATTTAATTAAAAAAAATAACAACAATTCATTGAAAGTTTAACTATTTCCCCCCCATTTTACTTATTTATTTGTTTTTGTTTTTTGTTATTTTTTTCCATTTTAATGGTTAAATGTTCGGAATCAAAAAGCATGTCAAATTAATTGAAATCATGAAACTTATACAACAAGTAAAAAAATAATAATTTTTACATTTGAATTTTTCTGGGTTCTGTTTTAATTGTACTGAATTCCATTGGAATGCTTAAATTAAATTTCAGTAATTAAAAAGAGAACAGCAAAAGTGTGAGTTATAAGGAACAAATAAGGACTCTGGCTATTTGCTTTATGATCATTTCCTTTTTTCCAGTTTTAACTCTCTCTTTTGGCCATTTGCTAATATTTGGAGTGAATTCTGTTCTTTTCCATGTGCCTGGATTATAAATATGAATGGCTCTCTTGAATCTGATGGCGTTTTGCAGCATTAGGCCGAGGGTCTCCATGCTGGCATTCAGCGAGCGTCTCTCTCTCTCTCGCGCTCCTCCTGCTCCCCAGAAATCCCCTAAACATTTGTTTGGGACGCTTTTGAGATTTGTGGCTGCTTTTCTGTAAAGGTCCCTGGAAGTGAATGGCTCGGACTTAAAGAAATCTCAGGCGAAGGTTCTCTTGAGTTTAATTGTGGCGCTTGATTAACCTGTGGGAGTTAAGCCAGCGCTAAATGAGTTTAAACGAACAAAAGAATTCCTGCATAATAAACGTGAGCTTTCAGTCTCCGGATTGTCCCAAGTGCTCTTGTATTTGCTGTAAATAGGTAAAGAACTGGACAGATAAAAGGTAGTGAGCGTGTGAGAGAGTGCAGGGTGGGAATATGGCATTAAAGAATATGGCAATGTGACAAAACAAAGTTTAACAAAAATTCATATTTTCCGATTTAATTAATTTTTTCCATTTTGCTTTTTATGGATTCCATTGTTAAATTAAATTTTAGTAACCAAAAAGCATGTCTAATTAATTGAAATCATGAAACTTATACAATGTAACAGCAATTTATTAAAAATGTAACAATTGGATTTTTACAGGGTTTTTTTCTCTCTTCATTTTAACTATATTGTTAAATTAAATAATAATTTTAAAAGGTTTACATATATATATTCTGTTCTTTCTATATATATGCGATATATTCCATATTCTTTATATTCTGTTTTTTTTTCTATTCTATTCTATTCTATTCTATTCTATTCTATTCTATTCTATGCTATATATATATATATATATATATATATATATATATATATATATATATTTATTATTATTATTATTTTACTCAGAAATCAGGCCATAATATCTGAGATTTTTGTTGTAATAGCAATCAATCAATCAATCAATCAATCAATCAATCAATCAATCAATCAATCAATCAATCAATCAGTCAATCAATCAATCAATCAATCAATCAAGATTCCCCATCAAGCCCCGGTTGAGCAAACAGATCTCACACCGAAGACTGAATCCGTGTTGCTTCGGTCATAATGCGCTACCATCGAGAACCAGTGACAGCAGCTTCAGTCTCGGTAATAATTCAGACTCTGGAGTTTGAGTGCTGAAGGAAGGACGAATCAAAGGCTTTTTTGTACCTAGCAGCCTGTAATTGGCGTCGGGAAACTCTCCGGACACTGCAGAGGGATCGAGAGCGTTCAGTAAGCGGTGTTTGTCTCATGCCGCTCACGTTCTGCTGGTCTGAGAGCGTTTGGACGGCTCATGTGAAGATCTGCTCAGTTTCTCTCCTCTCAGCCCAAATCTCTGGCTTTCAGATGGTGAAGGTTTGTCTTGTGAGTGTGAACACTTACAAACGAGTAGCAAAAATGTCCATAGTACTTCCAGGGTTATTTGGACGTGGCAGTACATCTAAAGGAGTGTGGTTTTACTCTGATCTAAATTACAATAGAAACTACTGCAATTATTAGGAATGCAAAGTGAACTGGGCTCGTGTTTCACTCAGTTTATAACTGCTTCACTAAAAGAGATCTGAGTAAAGATTAAAGTGTAGTAATTCAGTCATTTCTAGAGTCATTTCTGTTGGCAAAACACGATTTACTTTAGAGGATGGCTGAGGATGGAGAAGTTTTTTGTTGTTGTTGTTGTTTGTTTTTTACAATTTGCAATTTTTAAATGCTCATGCTTTGCATTTTTATTTGCATTTTTAATAAAAATTATATATATATATATATATATATATATATATATAATATTATATATATAATTTTTATTTTACAGTATTATTATTATTATTATTATTATTACTACAGTAACTTCTTGCCAAAATTACAATATTTAAATTACAAATTATTATTATTAATTTTAAATTACAATAATAATAATAATAATAATACTGTAAAATAATATTTTATATGTATATATATATATATATATATATATATATATATATATTACAAAATTTAAATATTGGTAACATTTAAAGCCTTTATATTTAATACATTATAAAAGCAGTTTTAATGCATTAATTCTGCTTGTAATGCATACTATAATGCAATGTATGATCTCTCATGAATAATTGTTACCACAAATATAATACATTATATTTATATTTTCATTGTTACACCTATAGAAAGAATAATGCATTAAAATACAAGACAAATAAACCTTTAAATATTATGATGCATTTTGAATTTGCTTACAGTTAATTATGAAATGTCATAATGCATTACAAGGTACATTATGAATACCTTTATAATGCATTATACATAAAGCTTTTAAGTAAACTGTTGCCAAATATAATGTAATATAAAAAATAAGAATGTATAGAATGTCTGAAACTTAAGGATTTACTATTATGTATTTATTCATTTATTTTTAAAGCTATTATTATTGGTTTATTTAGATTAAAAAAAAAAAAAGATTCCAAGCAAAGAATTGAAAATTGTACATACAGAATATAGCACATGCTAATTTGCACCACGAGTCTCTAGCAAGGCTTGTCTTTAAAGGAGTGTTTCCTAATCTTACTATGCTTTTTTCATCAAAAATGGTCATAATTTCGACAAAAATGTTAATTTTCTCCCCTGATTTTAGCCTCTGATTTGAACGCTCTGTTTGAAGGGGCGTGTCTTCTGTGAGACTCAATGGAAACGCCCACTGATCTGATTGGCTGACACCTTTGCATATGAAATGAGCTTTACATTTGGAACTCTCTTGAAAACATTCACTGCATTTTTACTGTAACAGCTGCACAGATGAGCTATTGTTGAAAAGTGTTGAGCTGTCCTCATATATGCTCTCAACATCTGGGTGTCATAATGAGCCGATCGCAGTGTTTGTGAGTTATTTCAGACTGGAGCTGTGCTGTATTGAGTTGAATCAGGTTCCTGAGTAACTCTACAGAAGCTGAAGCTCTGCGTTGCTCGCGGCCAGACGATGCTTATCTTGTGCTTAGCAGGGCATCTGTGATCAGACGTCCGCCGCAGGAGATAACAGGAGAACGGCTCAGAATTCCCTCCTGGTTTGCTGGAGCTCTGAGGCTCGGACATCGTCAGCTGACATGTCCTGCTAACGAGCCTCTTCTGCTGGCTCTAAATCACTGGAGTGGCAGTAATATGGGAGTGTGGAGTGATGGGAACGAGAATGCGTGACGGAATGTGCTGGACTCAAACACAACGACCTCCAAACAACACCTGAACCAAACGACGCCGGCCCGTAAATATGTTAAACGTGCTGCTGGGTGAAAATATGACCAGTATTACACAAGCCTTTTATATATAAACAAATAAAATAAAATGTAAAAATGTAATTTTTTTAAAATAAAAATATTGTAAAAATATATATTTTTTCTATATTATATTATATTATATTATATTATATTATATTATATTATATTATATTATATTATATTATATTATATTATATATTTTGTTATATTAGAATATTAAATATTTAATATTCTAATATAACAAAATATATAATATAATATAATATAGAAAAAATATATTTTCTATATTATATATATTTATAATTTTTATATACAGTATATATATTTACACTCTCACACACACAATTTTATTTTATTATGTGTTTTATTATATTTGATTGTTATATATTTTACATTTTACATTTTATATTATTATATTTTATTACATGTTTCAGACATAAAGTATTTCTCTCTCTCTCACACACTCACATACAGTTTTATTGGTATTTCATTATATTTGATTATATATATAATATACGATAAAATTGTATTTTATATTTGATTATAAATGTTTATTCTTACATATTTTTTGTATTATTTATTATATATTTTTATAAAATTTTATTACATATTTTTGAAAGACACATATAGAAATATCTAATGTTACAGAATTTTTATTATTGATTATAATAATATATATGTAAAATAAAATATATAAAATATATAAAATTATAATATATATATATATATATAATAAAATGTATACTAAAATATCACAATATAATCATTTTTATTGATAAATTCACTTAAACCATAATTTAAAAAATGAAAAAGTATTTGGACACTAAAGACACTTAATTATCTGAATTCCATTGTTGCATTATATAATGAAATATTAAAACAATTTGCATTTATTCTAAAGTCAAGCACTTTTCAATCAAAACATTTCACAAAATGCAGTTAGGTTTTGAAAGATGAAACATCGTGCAAAATAAAAACAAAAAGTTGTGAATGCTTCCTGTTAAACTATGTGAAAAATGTTACTATGATGAACTATAACAATAATTAAAAAAGTGTCTCTAAGCTCTATGCTTTGTAGATGCAGATGCTAGGTTTGATATTTTGTATCTAATGCAATGAGATCAAGTGTGACTTAAGTGTCCAAATTCATATATTATTATCATCTTATATCTTATCTTAAATTATTTTCTATAAAACAAAGCATTCGTGCCCACCGATAGCTGTGCAGTTATGTCTATGGTAGTTTAAATGGTATAATATAACCTGCACGCAGCTCAGTCGGGTCTGTAATTGAAACAGGAGAGGAACAGATCCTCTAGATGTAATACAAGTGCTGTAATGTGTGTTTTATTGTCAGTAGAAGTGTTCAGTGTTAATAGACGCGTGTCTGTTTGACTCTCACACAATCACACAGAACCCAAACTCAGCGCAGGACACACATCTGCTCTGCTGTTATTTGCTCGCGTCTCTCACAATCACGTCTGATTCACAGTGTTTTGGCAGGTTGTTAAGGAGGAGATACGCATGTGTGAAACAAGGACAGTTGTGTTGCTCACGAGGCTCAGATCATTCGATGAGAAATGTTTGAGCTCATATTAAGATCTCTGGACTTCGCTATCTCGGTAAAGCCGAGCACAGTTTGAGACTCGTTTTTCTCACTGAATATCCTCTTTCACTCACTGAACGAGTTGAAATCGCTGTAAAGCGTAGTGCGATTATTATATTGCAAACCTCTATTTTAATTTACATTTATGCATTTAGCAGATGCTTGTATCCAAAGTGACAAAAGAGGAACAAAAGATGTCAAAGAGCCAACAATATTCATAGCATTCTTAAGAATTGCATGATATTTGCAATTTTTATGATAAAAATTGTGATTAAAAAATAATAATAATAATAATTATATATATATATATATATATATATATATATACATACATACATACATACATACATACATACATACATACATACATACATACATACATATATATATATATATATATATATATATATATATATATATATATATATATATATATATATATATATATATATATATATATATATATATATGTATATATGTATATATATATATATATATATATATATATATATATATACATACAGGCATATCTGGGGTTACTAGGGCTGCACAAAAAAGTTAAGAATAAATAAATAAATAAATGTAAAATAAATTTATAATTATTATTATTATTATTATTATCATCATCATCATCATCATCATCATCTCTCAATGATATTTGCAATTTTTATGATAAAAATTGTGATAAAAATCTCTGGGTTTACTAGGGCTGTACAAAATAAATTAATAAGAATAAATAAATAAATAAATACAAATGTAAAATAAAATTATTATTATTATCATCATCATCATTTCTAAATTAAAATTTCAAGTTACTAATAATTATATGCTGTTAAATATCAAGTTAATAATAATGTAAAATAATAATAATAAAATATTTATATTTATTTAAAAAAATTATTATCATCATTTATGAATTAAAATATTAAACAAAGCATGTAAATAATATTGAAACAAAACATGTCCCAGATACCATTTTATGTTCAATGTAAATTATCTGTCACTTTTGTAGATTTTTTTGCAAGTTGTTAATAATAATAATAATAATAATTATTATTATTATTATTATTATTATTATTATCATCATCTCTAAATTAAAATATTATTATTATTATTAAATACTTCATTAATCCTTCACTGGAAATTATATTGTTACAACAGCAACCACAATTCAGTCAATGCACACAGACATATCTACGTAAATACACATTAAAAAATAAAAATAAATAAATAAATAAATTTCACCAAATAAAAATACATTACAATTGGTACACATTAAAAAGCCTGATAACAGCAGGCGTATTGCATAAATGAATAAAATATTACAAAACAAAATAGTATTAATAATTATACTTATTTAAATGTTAAGTTATTAATAATAAATTATTATTATTATTGTTATTATTTCTAAATGAAAATAGTAAACACCACTTGTTCCTGAAGCAGAACGTGTTCCAGACGGCGTTTCATGTTGTCAGTAAATGATGGGTCAGATATGCAGCAGATATTTTGAGGTTGTCGTGTTGGATGGATGCGTGGAGAACAGTGGCTCCTTCACGCTCGGCTTGATCTCGCACACACCCAGCCAGAGAGGATTGTGGGACAGAATCTGCTGTTTATTAGACGGGTGAAGCAGCAGTCGGACAGCTGGGTGGAGGTTTATAGGTTTGCCTGTAAAAGTCCGCCGTGTTCTCGTATTTTGGGACTCGAGCGTCATTTCAACACCTGCCAAAACGGTCCTGCTCCGTCCAAACTGATTACTCACCATTGCATCAGCGTGAAAGCACTGCAAACAAGGTCAAGGTGGATTTAGCCTTCGCTTAATGTTATTTCACGGAAAATGAATGTTGATGGTGTTTCCTCATTTGGGCGGCTGTGTTTCATTGCGCTTACGCAGTGGTTTGAGGGTCGTTAGGGAGCGCAGACGTCTGTGTAAGTCGATCTGAACTCGGCTCACCTGTGGCTGCGCTCTGTACTTTCGTCAGTTTAATTCAGACAAAAACCTTCTGTCATCACCATCAGCGGTCCACGTTCACACAGCTTTTCCAGATTTCATTTCGCTCGTCGCTTCGTTCTCAAAATACGGTTCCTTGAACACTCTGTATTGAAAAAAACATTAGAAAATTATTAAAATAGTCAGGAAATAGTTTCCCGGTTGATGCCTTTTCAGTATATTTATTCATTTACTACTGTATATATGGGTAAGACTAGACACTAGATGGGTATAGAACCCTTATTAAATGCAAGTAAAGTGTCTACTTTAATATTTCAAATAGCTTTTGTGAAAATGGAACTACAAGGGAAGCCCGTTTCCGTCACTATATAATAAAGTTTAAAAAGTAATTACGACTTTTTTCTCGTAATTCTGACTTGAGTTATATAAACTCACAATTGCGAGTTATAAAAACCAATTCTGAGGGAAAAAAGACTAGGCCTATTGTCTTACAATTGGGAGTTTACATCTCACAATTCTGACTTTATAACTCCCGATTGCGTGAAATAAAGTTGCAATTCTAAGAAATTAAGTCAGAATTGCGAGATATAAACTCATAAGATATATTTCTCAGAATTATAATTCTGACTTTATAACTTGCAATTCCTAGTTTATATCTCACGATACTGAGAAAAAAAAATTTAGAGAAAAAAATACGCCTTTTTTTAATTCAGTGGTGGAAACGCACATCCATAAATAACCGATATATTTATGTACCAATTAAACAACATACTTATTGTGACATGTGCTTACTAAAATATACAAAAGAATAAGTGATCATACAAAATTTTATTATATTTCAAATGACTAAAAACGTTTTGCTGACGAATAGGTGAAACCCAGTGGTTGTAAAAACCCAAATGGCAAAGACTGGTAAAGATTTAAATTACAGTTAGTTATTAGTTGGTTTTTGGGGTTGAACTGTGATCCTTAAATAGAGTCTTTAATGTCAACTTTAAAAAAATAAAAAATAAAAAAAAAATAAAAAAATTGTTTTAGTGACATTTTAGTCGGTGTCTTCTCTAAATTTTTTTTTACATATTCCAAACCAGAAAAAAATTACATTTTTTTTTTTTAAATTAAAGCTGTATTAAAGTTTTATTATTTTGAAAAGCCCCTTTTCATCTTTGTCCTGTATATCATATTACCTGCTAATTTGGAATAGTTTGACTCTATGTACAGTTATTAATTTATTGCTGATTGCTATTGCAAGTGTGCAGAAAAGCAACACAAAATAATTGTAAAAGAACGCTTGACCCTTGTTTTTTTCTGAAGTTTAGAGTACAAAGAGACTAGAAAAAGATTTAGAATTTTACTAATTCTAAATCTTCATATGCAGAAATAATAAGAATAGTAGGATTTTAGTTTG